>OX632359.1:7167142-7454927 GCA_951751655.1 Ophion costatus
ATATGTCGCGGGTTATCCAGCGATTCGTTTCGGATAAATTTTGAAAGTGTCATCATCTTGGTGTCGTTAATTTAGATTTGACTGATGCTGCCTTTCATGTTACCTAATTTTTTGGGCTACCTGTAAATGAAGAAACGCTGTATCATCCGCAGAGGGGGGAGGAGGAGGGAGAGAGGGGGGGGGTACGACGATTATATCTTAGCTGACCGCACGTAATTAGATCGAAGAACGTGTTAATGGAGTTGTTACGGGAGAAAAGAGGCGAAGACTCTCGCCGGTTTGCTCGTGTACACCCAACGGTCGCTTCCGCGGTCTCGGTAGCGTTTCCAGCCTCTAGTAACCAGAGCTCAATGCTCCGAGTACAACCCATATAATTAGAGCCTTCCGCGTCTTTCCTACGTACGTATTCACACCACAATTTTTTGTTTCGTCTCTTTTTTCACCACTGTTTTACAAACTATCCTACATCTCTGCAGTCCTTCCTTTGCCTCTTACACTGCGTCCAATGTTGCCGCGGCAAGATTTCTCACGATCGACCGCAGCACTCGTGAATTCGCCGCGAACCCAACTCCCGATCCTCCACATCAATCACTTATCATCGCACGCTGCGACTAGATGGAGATAAAAAGAACAAAAAAACGAAATAAGTGATACGTACGAAATATTGAAATTCATCGTGCCCCGTATCTTTCGCTTTCACATTTTGATCGACACTCTCGCGCTACTCCTCTCGATCGCTGAAACGATTAATTCACGTTGAGTACGATCGGTTAACTAATTAGCATGAATTTCGCGTATCAAAAGATCAAGAGTCAACGGCACGCCTATTTTTTTTACTGGTTCATTTTGGCTCGTTGCGAGATCGATTCGCACGATCTGAATCGTTTAATCATCGAGTATTATAGTGCATTATCTTGCGTTACTTTTTCTTTACACACACATACCTGCACATGATACTTTTGAACTTTTGTTGGTTATTGGATTTAAGTTTGGATCGCTGGAATGCAACGTGACTTCATTTTATCATATTCTGTTTCTCATATTCTCACTTCCTGAGTTTTATGGTTGTGCAATATTTATATTTTTTTAAATATATTCTGCAGATTGATTTCGTAGATTTCTAAATGAATATCATAAAATATGCTTGCGGTTTTTTTGTCGGCAGGATCTGCCAAAAATTGAAGGAGTTCAGAAATATCAACTTGCATTACGATTCAAAGATGCGAACGTCAATGTCATTGTTCATTCTGGACATCGTCGTTGAGACTGTTGTGGTCTTTCGAACGACGCTTCAATGGAAGAAAATTCCCGTTTCGCGTCACTTTCCTAAATAAAATATTATACCAATAAGCGCACATTCTAACTAAGAGAGACATGATGAAATTCATAAGGCCGCGATGACTTTGTAGCGCCTGGTTTGCAGGCATGTGATTTATAGACGTAATCGAAGCCCAGAAGCAGCAGTGTGTGTGTGTGTGTGTGTGTGCGTGTGGTTCGAGAAAGGCAGCCACCTGATGGTCACGAATGCATATTGTAATGTTCCTCTATCTCCCTCGTTCTTCATGAGCCTCGAAATGTATCGCTACTTAAAAACTACGGCTCGTGTAGTACACATCCCCTGTATACAGGCAGCTAGTATCAGCATATGCAGGCCGTAACACTGAAATGTATAGATATACGATCGAAAGCATACCAGTATCAGGATCATACCTATACTTGATGCATTACGATATTGATGTTGTCTGTAATATGGCCGAGACTAAAGACTCCGAATCGACAGATCTCCACTGACGTTTCAGACAACAGATGAATTTCGGTTTTTTATTTCTTCATTGATCTATCCGTCATTTTTTTAATTTGCTATCGCCATCAAAATCGAATGAGCTATTAAACGTTTGTCAATTTGTCAATTTTATCTTGAAGACATGCCTGAGAACTCTGATGGCTCGGGGTGGATTGTGCTGTTTGTGGGGTGGGCGAAAGCAACTTAGCCTGGTGTGAACTTTGGAAAAGCCCGCATTCGGAGAATTGAGTCTCGAGATTGATTTTTTTAGTAACAATTGAGTAACAATTTTAGACTGTTAGTATGAACAGCCGTTCATACTAACACTCTAAAACTGTAGTGTCTATCTGTACTTTCGCTTTTGTCAGCTGAAGTACAAATGATAGTGTTACGAATACGATGCTGGGACGAGATCTATCACATTTTAGATTTTGGATCTGGCTATCTGTCCAAGCCAAGTTAGCGCGAAAACACCGGAAAGCATGGTTTATTTCCCGAATTTTCGGTATGTAAAATACACACCTCCAGAATTTTTCTGCAGTTTGTTCCTTTTCGTCCATTAAGTGGGATCTAAGGAAATTCCATTGTCCTCACAAAAGAACAGTGGTGCGCGATGCCTTTCAACCTCCAAGAAACTGAATGTTGAACAGTTTCATTAGTTTTATACCTGATTAAGTTTTTTTTACACTGTTGATGAGTATGTATAGAACTAGACAGAAAACAGCTTTTTGGTATGATACGCAATACGACATGACCCTAAAATATATTCCCTACATATTTGTCAATGTTTTTCTTGACATCATCTAACATGATCATTTGACATGATCTGTCTTGACGATTTCGTCTAAGAGTCTTTTGGATTGCCGGCAAAAGAAGTAAATTTTCGTCCATTTAATCTTAGGTACACGATTAATGTCGATGCTATCGACATGATAGCGTTTGAAATGCCAGCTAAAATATGGAGAGTTTGTTTCGCAAGATCTAACGACAGCGAACGTGCGCAACCCGATAATTGTATAGGCGATGAAAGACGAGGGGAGCAAATTCCCGTTGATTTTAATTAATGTCCCTAATAAACTGTTTCTTAAGCAAGTCACGCAGTTCTACTTTGCAACTACGCGTCAACTATATTTAGAGCTTGGTCTAATAGGCGCCTGAAGCTCGTGGCGGTAGGTACGTGTATAGGCAGCCCACTGAAGGTTCGCATGGTCGCAAAGAGAGAGAGAGAGAGAGAGAGAAAGAGAGAGAGAGAGGGAAGGAGGGAGAGTAACAGACGCTCAAGAGCTCTTTCCTTCACGCGCCCGCTTTGATCTTCCTCACCGTAGCAGCTCTCTTTATTCGCAAAGGGTTGGGCCCCCTTTCTATGTACTCCGCGGGCACTCATAGCGGATCATATGCTCATACACAGAGGACACATAGGAGAGAGCCGGTACAGAATACTCGCAGCTAAGGCCTTTACAAAGGGGATGACTTTGCGGTAGAGAGCACGCCCTCCCGGCCTCGCTTATTCATATTTTCATAGCGGATGAGACCGCTCGGGAGAGCGTGGGTGCACCAGAAAGCGGGCAAGGAAATGTACCATCTTTCCTTTACCGTCGCAACCGTCCTCTTCTTCGTCTTCTTTTTTCTGCTTCTTCGTCTTCTTTGGTTCTTACGCTCCTTCATCTCTGGCCGAGCTCTTCCTACTCGCTCGATCAATGACAAGTTCGACCGAGTTTTCTCGTGATGAGATGCTTCTCATCAGTACCGTCTACTGTACTGTACACGGAGAAGGAATGAGACGCTTTCATACTCCTCCAAGGCAATCTCTTTTATAGCTCTTCATTGAACTATCAGTCTCGCCAACTGTTCACTTCGCTTTTTTTCTGCTTCGTCGTATCATTGTTCGGTACTGTTAATCGGCGATAGGAACATTTTTTCAACCAACCCGCATTGAAGCCTGTATTGTCGGTGTAATGGATTTTATCCACTCATACATTTCTACTATATGTTGATACGTTTGGGGAGTGATGGATCGACCGAGTTTCCGCCCGGTTGGAGATACTCAGTGTGGTCTACCTAAAATCATCTCATTTTTGTTGTTCACCGCTCCCGGTGTTCACAGCCTGATAATAGGCTTCCAGCAGACATGCAAAACTAACAAGCCTTCTTGCATCTTACCACTGAATGCTCTCAATTCGGATTTAGAGTGCAAATGGTTCATCGAAGTGGGAATCTTTTCACTCGAGCATTCACTAGACGACTTTACTACTTTTGGGACCGGGATACCGCGAATGTGCAGAGAACATTACCACCCAGGTAGACAACAACTCCCTACTATCACATACACGTATTCTCCAAAACTGTACCCTTTATGTACTGCACAACTGTTGTCTGGAGTTTGTTCAATAGCAGGGTCCGGGAGTATCCGTTTGAAGGGAGAAGATACGGTTTGGAGACATCGGATAACTCTCAGTCCATTACTTTTCTCGTTTAACGCGTATACGTGTGTTTCTTGGTTGCTGATTGCCGTCATTCGACATGTCGGCAGTGTTTTTCAACAGGAATAACGAACCAAGAGCGAATGAAACGACCAAATAAAGATGTTCATGCTGGGTCTCATAAACATTTCGCGGTACGCGGAATTGAGTTGTCCGTTTCTCGCTGTCTCTCTCCTATCATCATCATCCGCATAAAATACGTCGAGTTTGACTTCTATAACGAGATCGCGAATGAACGTGTGGAGGATTCAAATCGGGAGGTTCGGTCGTTTTCATTGTATCTTGTGGTCGAATACGTCAGAATTGCGGAACGGGATGAAATCACGCTTGACGAAACGATCGGGTGTATAAGTCGTCTGCCTTCAAACCTGCTTACCACTTATCCCGTTCCCGGCGGCAGGAGGGCAGACGGGTGGACGAGGAAGACAAGTTCCCGCGAAAAGAGAACGATCTCGTTTGATTTCTCGAGTGTTCGGGCTTCTCGACACAAATACACGTCTGTCCACCATGGCACTTGCAATGCCTATCCGGTACCTGTTCCGGCTGGGTGCGGTGTCGCGGCCAACAAAAAAAAAATTCCATGCGATATTCCCGGAGGGATCACCACGCGAAGTTGGACGTGAAAAAGTGGAAAGGTTCCGTGGTGGTCTGACGAACGTACGCGAGAAGCTGTGGACAGAGTGAGACGGAATAATCTTGTACGTGTGCGGATCTTGAATTTCGTTCGTTCCAAACGAATTTGTTAGCCGTTCGGTGACCACTTTTTTTCACCGTTCGACTCCGAGGGACGGCTCTGTCGTCCTGCACCTTTTAGGAACTGGATGATTGTCTTACTAATTCGAGACGTGACGGGGCGGGGGAGGTGCGACAAGAAGAAGGATAGACGAGAATAGTGTCACGATATAATAATGTTATTAAAAGTCGTGTGGCAGATGATGCTCGGAGTCTGTGTGTATGATAATGTTGGGATATTCGCTATGGCCTTTCCCCGTAAGTTCAACCGAGCGTGTACAGAGCGCAGAGACGTGCTTAGAATTATCGACGGGGATCGAGCACGCTCGGGGCAATTACGCGTTATTACGTGGATAGGCTCATTAGGTATTATGCACGGTTCTTCTTCTTCTTCATCTTCTTCATCGTCCTCGTCATGTGCTCTATACGTCAGAGAGAATCGACGTCCCGTGACTCCCATTGCCGCTACGTAAACCCGCACGCTTGTATTTTCTTCATAATATACATACTAAATATGAAGCTGAGAATCTTCACGGTATTAAAATCCGAGAGCTTGTGTAGGCAATATATAAAAATCGACAATAAGCTGTTTATAGTACAACTTTTTATCCACGTAACTGCATGAAGTTAACCTATTTTTCGTACGGGAGACTTTGGCAAATTAGTAAGGTCTACGTGCATCTAGTTGAGACGATGTTACTTAACTCACGTCATTGCTGACGAAATGTTCATTTGTTCCAGCTGCAGGATACGTATACGTGAGGAGCTGATAGACAAATCAAAGCTGCACATTGCTTCCTCGTTAATTAATTTCGGTTTTGACGTTGATAATTTGGAGACTTTTTTTTATCCGCAGCTGCACCTTTGTAGGTCTGCCTTACAATTGTCGCGGCCTCATTGAGGAAGCTTCATGAAAAAGAAACAAGCTTGCTCATATGGTCCACTTTGAGAGTGAAATAAATAAATAAGGAACCAAGTTTCTAAAGTTCACGAAGGTGTTCTGTATAATGTTTTATTTTTTTTAATTATTTAGAATTTCAAACTTAGTTTGAATATCCATTTCTTGTGTATTACACCGTTTCTAAAATATTATTCGAGTATCCCAAGTTTGTATTAAGTATTAGGTTGGAGTTTGCATAGTTGGAATGCAATGAAAATTGATATTTCCGAATTTCTTTACTTTGGTTTGGCAGGTTTTGTGTACAAAGTTCCTTAAACATTTTTAAAGATAATGATTTCACGGTGTACAATATAAATTAAAACAAAGATGTTCTATAATAATAAAAATGAGGAAAATAAAAAGCAAAACGAGCTTTTGTTGCGTTCGAGCGATGCAAACTTCAACACCGTCAGAAAGTCACATCGCGGGCATGTTTTATAGAAAGTGTAGACTCACTTTGCAACTGAACTTTCCTACTAATTCTCGATAAATTAAATCACGACGTTACTACTATAGCACTCCATTTACATAAGTACATTTGTACATTTCTACATTTGTACATTTACATTATCCAGATATCCAACATTTTGAGAAATTTACAGCATAAAGCCTTTTTTCCAAGTTGAACTCCTTTTTGGAAATCTGAACCCTTTCATCGATTTCTGCAAAATTTTGTTCGCGTATATCTTGTTTGATACTTTATTTCCGAACGGAACTTTGACAAGCCATCTAAAAAATCGCGAAGTGTGGGGTGCATTAATATATTTTTCTCGAAATTCAAACTCCCTTTAAAATCACCCTTAAGAAGCGCTTGACCGATTTTCGAAAAATCAGTACAAACGTCCTATATACACTATTGGCGTGCAAAAATTCACCGAGGAATCTCAAAAACTGTAAAAGATGTCAAACATATTTTTTCGAAATTTCGGAACATTGAAAACATTTCTATTTAAATCTCAAAATCAAATTTCACGAAAACAAAGCGTCCTCTAAAAGCATGAAAAAAATACTCCCGAAAAGTCTCGCGTAACTTTTATCTTCGTCCCAAGTTCCAATCAATGGCACTAGACAATAATGAATAACGATGAACACGGTTAGACGTATACAGCCAGAAAACTACGACCAATGTTATTTTTCAACCCCGTGGTTTTTTTTCTTTCCGAAAGGCGGCGGGACCTCCGGTACAGCTTGAACCCGTGGACCTGTCGGTGAAGACTCCGGTTGTGCTGCAGGTGCCTCGTTACAGCCCAGCAGCGGCATTAATTACCACAGCTGGGAGAATTCCCTCGCCTTCGACGACGCCCACGCCGCCTCCGCTGTGCGCATCTACCGGTGAGTTTCTATGAAAATGCAATCCTCAAACGCAGCATCACCGATAGACCACATCGCGGAGCCAATCCTCGGTTGCTCTATCGTCGTAGGTCACTTTCGAGAAAACAATGGTCAGAGGTGTTGGGTTGGCGAGTAGAAGATCGCGCGCGCGTCTATGCACCACGAAGCGATTTGAACGATCTGCAGGCGCGTAAAAATGCACAAACGATACAAAGCCCCATAGGTCGCACCTTCTCGATGGACGCGAGCGATAAGTCCTAAGTATTCGGAATTCCGGTGCCGGAATTCCGTATTCTCCCTGGCGCGAGAAATAGCCGTAGCTCAATTGTACCGTACCCGTGCGACGTACCTCGCTATTATCCTTCCACCGTGCTCTCATCGGCTTGCACAAAAATACAAGTAGGGGAGAATGGGACCCCCAGTCACAAGGGTAAAAAGTTACAGAAATTCCCAATCAAGAAGTGAAGCTACAGGAATTTTAGAAAGGGAAGAAAGATGCGGCAACCTTGCACTTTACGTAACGGGTATCTCTACTTGTGCTGTAGCTGTCCACAGGAGGATTCGAGTGCGTTGGTGCGAAAGAAATGCAGATTTGCAACTTTTTTTTGTATCCAGTAATTTTGTTATATATTTGCTGCTCTTAATACTGCAGTATTAAATCATGTCATGACCTGCATTGACGTGTTCTTTATAGGCTACAACCAAGATTTATAGCTAAAACAACCGGAAAAAAATATCGTGATTTTTGGAATGGTCAATTTTGATGATGGGGCTAAAAGTTACAAATATGGAGGGTAGGTAGTGACATGACAACTTGCCCCATCTAGTATATCGAGTGAATAACGCCTTAGCTGAGAAGCAAAACAAGAAAGGTAAAGCCGAAGGTCCTCCAAAGAAAATAGAAGAAGATTCGAGGATAATGAGGATCCGAATCAATTCTTAAGGGAAAGATGAATATTTTTGTCTCGTCGCTTGTGGCCTGTTTGATCAAAGTCGTCCTGGTGAAGAATGGGTCCAAGTGCACTAAAAGCAAAAAATGCCCCGCGTGAAATGTGTCTCTGGGAACACCAGGTTTATGTGTGCATCACTTGCGATAGTGATAATTCCAATCTATTACGTCGTGGTTTAGTTTATTTTTTGTTCGATTACTTTAAGTTGATGTTCATTATTGCTTTGAAGATTAAAAGAATTATATTTTCTTGTGAAGTTAAAATGTTCTATGCTTTTGTTACTAAGCTAGGTATCCAAAGACTATTCAACGCCTACATCTTTTTTATTGAAAAAAAAACAATGAGTCTGATGATAAATCTATCTTTATCCTAAAATAAACGACTGATTGATAAGCCGGTTTATTTTTTGTCACATCTTACCGCTTGTTACAAATAAACCCTGATGCGGGGCAGAAAGTGACACTGTCATGTTTATTTTAAACAATAAGTCCTAATAGTTGCGTCAAACTCAGAATCAAATCATGCACATGTATTGAAAGCTCATTAATTCCTTCATATAAAAAGTATATTATAGAAGGCCTTTTATTCCAAACACGACAAATTAGGTACATTTGATAAAAATGTTACAACCAGTTTCTCCTAACTCGAGAGTCCCGCAAAGCAAATCCATGAAACTTCCATCAGTTTCACCTTTAGTCTTATATGGACTTAAATTGAAATAGCTCCGATGGCTGTGGTCGTCGAAGTAGCAACAAGCTGTGACCGCAATGTCGAGTATTCCGCGCGTGTGTGTGTATAGGTTCGATAATCGAACGCTGGCACCCCGTGTGTTATTACAACGATGCGTCGCAATTCTTCACGCTGGCGGAGAGAATGCGCCACGGTAGTACCCAAGCGTGTAATCTCTCGCACTCTCGGCATGTTTGCCGTTTCGCGCGTGCTGGCTTGTAATTTTCGCACCAGGGGCTGTCTCTTTTTTCTCCTCAACTTCTCACTCTTTGTCCTTCTACCTCACTTTCTCTTCTCTCTCTCTCTCTCTCTCTTCCGCACTCTCAATGCGTTTTTCTCACTTGTCGGAGCCTCTCGCCAGCCATGCCCGCATCGTTAGTCGATTTTGAGCGGCCACTTAGTCGCCCATTATCGAAACATTGACGAAGAAGACGCTCTCATCGTAATCGTCATTCCGCAGGCTGATGATTCAACAGAGAGTGTATTTGAACGACGATCGATTGAACAAAACACTGAATGCAGCTTAGTATTGGATCATGTGCGTTATAGATTCGCTGAATTGCTTGTCCAACGCGGCAGATGCAAGCACTTCCGAAAAGTACCACTTCACTGGTAGCGTTTTGTCAGCCCAAGGGCTTGACAAGTGTCATGCTCAAAATGAACCGCTGAAGACCTCATCAGCCTAGAACGTTCCACTTCGTTGCTGGGCAAGAATGTCATCAGCTGCTGTCAAATCCTTAACGAAGCGCGACTTGTTGATCAATCAGTGATCCATTTCATTATGGCCAATGCAGCAACGAATACCCGGAGAGCGCTTCATGCAGTGACTAAAAAGTTACATAGCGGGAGCGTGCCTTCCCTCGTTAAAGTTGCTTTTATAATTCACCAGCCAGCGGGGGCGGAGGAAAGCACATCGGGAAAGGCACTTCCAGCATTCCCGCGACACGCGATGTCAAGCTTATGACGCCGGTGCAGAGTTGAACCATTGTATTCCACTTGCCCGATGTATCCTACAGCTCGTTCTTTTTTGATGGAAGAAAGATACAAGCGAGACAGGCAGAGGCGACTTGTAACTTTCACCCGTTTAAGCGAAGGGCGAATACAAGGGGTAATTTTCTCAGGCAAAGTATACCGTATGTATAGCAGCGATTCCTCGCTCATTGTTGGCGAAGCTCTCGAACGCGCATCCATGAGCAAGAAATCCGACGCGGAGTCTGTATATGTACCGGCGATCCGACGATTCGACGGTCGTTTAAAATTCCGCATACTCTCGCGCGCTCCGACGGCAAACGAGGTACAAGTCTAAAGAGAATCGAACATTATGAACTCGAAGCGCCAACGAATACCAATTGCTTTACGAGTAATACCTACGTTATTTTGCCGTAAAACTGTTGGGGGCCGCCGAAGATAAGTATATTTCTTGGTTTCTTTGACGAAGTGTTTGGCACGCAAACCCCATTGCTGGCTATATTCATGCATCGAGTCTTTTAAAGTATACGTATTTCCCGGCGAAGAGTGAATCTTCTGTGTATTATTCATTTTCGATTGATCGTGCTTCATGAGGTGGCTCACAATATAGCAATGCAAATCTTCTGATACGTTCCCGTCCTCTGCGATTTTTTCCTCTGAATTCTCGGTGTCCCGATCACTGAAACGTTTCCAGAGAGAAAAATGACTCGCATCGGTGCAGTTGGTACGATGATGCAAAGCATCCGTTCGAGAGGTAGAGAGAATATGACAACTTTGAACTTGACGAACAACGAGAACAAACTGGGAAATCGCACGTTGCCCAGGTAACGGAAAAGTCTAAGTGCGCGCTCATGAATCCGTTTATTTTTCAACGGTACATCAATGGAGCAATGGAGCTAACAGGGAACAGATGTCTGATATTAATTCGATCCTGATAAGATGATTACGAGACGTGGTAAATGTGCCTTTATGATTCAAACACGACCAATCATTGCGCGTATGAGAGGTTGAAGGATCTCTCAATGCACGAGTAACGAATACGGCGGATTAGAAAAGGGTAACACGTTACTGCGCGCAGACGTATGTTACGTCCCGTTTGTTGGGAGCTGGTACAAGCGGCCGCTCCCAGAGTTTGATTGTATTTGATTAATTACTCGCGCTGCTTCACGTCGTTTCTTCGGGTCCGCCGGAAGCTACAGACACCGCGTGCACAGCGAACGATCTAGATAATGCGTTACCGTATTAACGTACCGGTACCACGGTCGTGTAACGCAGCGATCCTCTTCATACTCGAGAATAAAATGCGTCTGGAATTCTGGTGACGTACAGGAAGATGGGGAAAAAATCACTAATACTCTCCGCCCATCACTTCTTTAATTTCGGCTCTAATCTGGAATACTGGTGACGTACGAGAAAGTAGGGGCAAGGCCTGGAATGCTAGTGACGTACGAGAAGATGAAGGAGAAATGACTAGGTCTTTGTGTCCAGCACTTTTGTGGTTTTCCAATTCCAACCTGGAATGCTGGTGACGTACGAGAAAGTAGGGAAAAAATTACTCGGCCGCTACGTCCAGTTCTTCTTTTTGCTTTCCCCGCTTCCATCTAATCACTCCCCGTCATTATTTCCTATCGGAAATGATCCTTTTGTACTACGTGTAAATCATTATCCGCTTTTCGTAGTAGAATTCGAGGGGCACGATCGAAATCGTCGAGAATGCGCTACAAGGATTTAGCGGCTCCCGAAGTAGTTACGCCACTAGGGAGCTCAACTGTTCGTCGTTGCTTCAGCACACATAGCACCAACAGCAGCACGCTTTGCCGATCGAGATAAATCGTATCGAACCGCAAACGGATTGCGAGGTGAAGCGTGCAGGCAGTGCTAGGATCCTATGCGGTCGAGGCAGTGGTGCAGTAGCTGCTCGCGGCGTAAGCCAAGTAGCAATAGGCAATGTGGTCATATCGCTCGGGCTGCCCCTTCATCCATGTCAAGATAAAATCTATTGGATCCACCGTACAGTATTATTTTATGTCCGCCGATACAGTACCGTAATATCCATCGCGGGTCTATGTTCCCGAAACAAAAAACCAACACATTACAATGACGCCGAAGTTCGTGCTTTGGAACTGGTAAATTGTAAGTTGGACTTCGGGGGCTCGCAGGATCGAAGATAAAGAAGCTGGAAAAAGCTCATCTAATCTGCCATCGGATCGTCCAATCGTTATGACTATCGTTAACACATGGTCGCGTTTCGTTGGCTCATTTAATTGGCTAATTATGCAATACGATAGGCGTTCTTGTTGTTTTGCTGAGAATGATCACACCAGTGAGAAGACAACACACGAGTGGAATTATTCGACAGGCGTTTGATTCTATGAGTGGGTCGTTGAGGATCCTCAGTGATAAATTTAGTACTCGCGATTCTCTGATATTATTATATGCCATATATTTATCCTGCATCGTCATTAATTAGGCCAACGAGACAGTTTCTCTCTGCCAGTAAGTTTACTGAATCATTACTTTGATTGCGGCTAAAGGCATAGGAGCGGGTGTTGCGAAAGAGTGATTGTCCGATTTATCAACCTCTCTCACTCAGAACGCAGTGACTATTCATACTCAGGGTACCGTGAATCGTACCAAGCAAGTATTTTATCATTCAGATTTTGCTTCTCATCTGCAGCTGCATGTGTCGGCCACATTTACGCCGAAAATACTTTTCAACTCGCCGTCCGAAATACCTCGCACAATGCGTATATCTTCGACTTCATCAGCCGATGCTCATCCACCATTCCTGATCTATATATTCGATCGTAAACGTTGCTGTATCTGTTTATCGGTATTGCTGCATCCTAGCTCAACTCGGCAACTTTAACCGACAATTTATCAGGCAGTCCAGAGGAAAGAGAATAATCGCCGCCCCCCATCCTCACCCGGCCGCTGGTACATTGATGCTTTTTCTTGCGCACTGCTCCAGCGAGAAAACTCTGGATGATCAATACCTACCGTCACGCACGCACGTTAACGGCAATTAAGCACGTATACTAATCGCCCGCGTTAAGAGCTACGTACGTATACGTATGGATGGCTCGTCTAAGTGGGGTGTTCCACCGACACGGCGAGGGCGTGAGAAGTGCCTTAGCCCTGTGACCTTCGCGGCCTCCCCGAGTATATCGTGCCCTCTCTTTCTTCTTTTTCTCTTGCTGCTTCTACTATCTCTCAGTGCAGTCCGGACTTCCCATCCGCAATCGCCGTTGGAGAGGGAACGGTCTGACGTCTTGGCGCTCTTCCCATTCTTACACAGTACCGTATGTACATTGACTAACGATTCGCGGCTTGGTGCACGGCCTCGATCAGCGTGGCGTACTTGCCCGATCAAATGTTGATACGTTACACGTTTCACCAGGTTACTAGATGCGATGACAAGATTACACTTATGTTGCGACAGCAAAAGCGACGAAACCACGATATGATGACGGTCAAGCTTGAGATGGGCCGATGGTAAGACCTACGAGAGAAAACTTAGTAGGTTCTTCACTTTTCGGCGCGGTATAAACTCAAACTGGAGAACACAGGGTGCGTGACTGGAATTCCAATCTTGTGAACTACATACCACATCCTAATCACCAAGATCCCTTTAGCTCGAAAAATAGTTTCTCTTTCTAGTAGAATCTCTGTACTCTTGGCTGCTCACAACGTCGGCACTATGAGTCTGAAGAGAGTTTCTTTGAGGAATCACTGTTTCGCAGCCGCACTTCCTGGGTTCAACGCTCCTCGTCTATGTAGACCAGACAAGCAAGCAAGTTCCCGGGTAGGCAGAGCTCTATCGGATCTCGAGTGAACCAAGTTTCCGCCAGTGCACTGGTCGTACTAAACAGCTGGATTAGCTGTGGTTCGCCACATTATTCTGCGTTTCCGAAGAGCGGGGTTTCCCCAGTGTATTCAGTATAACGTCTTCTGCGTCTCGCCTTATTCGTACTCACATGATATAAGACCGCAGGCGACTTACCCTTCCCACACTTATCACTGCTTCTCCTTCTTGGGTTGCCTTCTGCATAGCTACAGCTAATTATATCCCATTGGATACCTGTACGCTCAGCCTAATCAGAGCAAAATAAGGTTGTCTGATTTAACTTGTCTGGAGTTTTTTAAGTCGATTCAAATGTCGAATTTTCATTAGTAGTCCTGGATATTTTCGTGAGTTCAATCACAACGAAGCACCATTGTATTCATTGTTTTTAGCAATTTGCATCTAATTGTTTGTCATCGTAGTTTGTACCCAAGCTAGGTATGCTGGACGACAAATTTTGGGATAGAGCTGTTGGCACAGTGATCGCTCGCAAAGCACAACATATTCCGTAAGCCTAAAGTGATATATTGTCGAGGAAAAGTACGCTGGCAGTGCAATACACCGAGCGCAGTCGACCAGTCAGTGAATCGCGGAGGGGAAGATTGCTGGGTTTGGTGGGATATTGCTGGTGGGTCCCGTGCGCGGTGAGGCTTGAGGGGAGTCGGCGAGACCCGTGGTAAGTCAGCGGGGGTCAGAACGGAGATGCTCCGCGGTCGTGTCGGGCGGGGCTGTCCGCTCACGACTTGAACTATCGCACGCCCCCACTAGCACAGCACCAGCGCGCTCGCACCCGAGCAGCATCATCCACCTTGGCTCCCCATCCTGGCGCTCCACCGCTAGCGACGACTGGGACGCCATAGATAGTAGGGTCGTCAGAGAGACGAGAGACGTTGCCGACGCCAGTCTGAGATGAGACTGCATACACCATTCAATCCGGTGTATGCATTTTCACGAACGTTTACCTACGATTCTATAAGGAAGTTCAATAACTGGTACATGTCTGGAAATAATCGAAAGGCCTCCCGCATCAAACACAATATTCTAGGGGTAACCCATACACGATCAGCGCTTCTACGTTGCGACTCAATTTGCAATATGAAATTTGTGTGTTTTCAAAACTCACCGAGACCAATCCGGAAATAGTTCGGCACGGTTGAGGAATTTTAGTTTGGCAAAGGAACCCATGAGCTTCAAAAGATTATGGACCCGATGGAATGAACATTCTACTCGACGGTCTAAGCAATATTTTATCTAACATTCCAGAACTGAGTCGTACAGCCGAGAATCGCATCGTTGCACATTTAGTATAATACAAGAATATAAGTCTGCCCATCGTATTATATCTGTTGGCGGTGAATCATTGAGGGCTTTGGTAGTTCGACTGATTGATCTCTACACTTCCCATCAACGGCGTAGGTAGAATAGGTATACCCGATCAGAAACAATCATAATCCGCACAGAACCGTACAGTGGAGTCGTGATGGGCAGATCTGGTGTGGCAAAGTTACGCTCTACGGACGAAATTACGTGAGACGATGAAACGATCTGCACTTTGTTCGGAGAGGCTCAAGATGAGCTTTTTCCATACCGTGGAAGCGTCTGCGATACAGTCTTTGGCCATCTAAATTGCGCCAAGAACAAGGCAGAGGAGCAGTACAAGTGAGACGAATAAGTGAACAAGCAAGCAAGAAGCAGAATAAAAAGCATGTCGAGCGAGCGGGTTCCCGTGCCCCTGAGCGCCGGCGCTTGACCCAGTAGCACCGGTGATCTGCAGCGCGCAAGTGGATAACTGCCATAGGAGATCGTTAAAGTCCGAGGGAGTGATCCTGGCGTCCAACCATTCCGACAGAACTTGTACATTTCTCACACATGTATTCCTCAGTTTCCACTCATCCTTCTCTCGTTGTATCTACATACCCATCGTTTTGACCACACTCACGTTATTCTTTATTTTCCTCCGATATTATGCGGTCTTGCTCTCAATGCCACTTACATCCATCTGCAGCTTAAAGCTCGGATACAGTGAAGGAACTGTCCCGGCATATTTTTCATCTTCCCCGCTAAGCCAACCGGAATGTGCTGCGTTGTGCCACGCTTATTTTGACTATCGAGCGGGTACATTACACGGTACAGTGCTGCATACCTTTGACTGCATGAAAACAATACAAACGTACATAAATGTGCGGTATCTGTGACGAGAGATATTTGACTCTGCCCAGCGGGGAAGCTCAGCTATATGCCTCGTATTCATCTTCTCAAAGAACAATAATCAGACCCATGTTACTGACATTGCTCTGTGCCCTTTCACCTCTCTTTCATCGTATCCATTTTTTACCGCATGTTCTTTTAATCGATGACCCTATGGGACCTGAAAATCGTTTAGTATGCCGAGAGCTACAGGGTTGATGTGAAGAGATTAGGAAACACACCGCATGCCTGTGACTGCTACCATGTCAATCCATCCCCCCTAGAAAATTAGAGAATTCCATTTGGAGTTCTGTTGTAATCCCAACTACCCGGGATTTTCTATTGGCTTAAGGTAACATGCATGGATCCATTACTCCTGCAAATTTCGGAGCTCTACAGCTCGATGCGAGAGAGCAGGCAAGCACATAGGGAGACAGCGCACACATGGAGGGATGAGCTGACAGGAGAGCCCACAGTTCACATACGGCATACATACACCTACAGCATGTAGCTTGGTGCTCGTTTCCCCCATTATCGGCGAATGTTTCCGGAGAGGTGCAATAACCCCTCCGGGTATAATGGCGATGGTGTAGTGTGGTATGGAGAAGCGGTGCTTGGACCACAGTCATGACCGGAGGCTGACCCCTGCGGGTGCACGCCACGAGAAGCGCAACGCTGGTTTGCATATTCGCGACTGCGTCCCGGTGGCGGATATACATCATGCATCCGCGGGTCGTGGTGCAAGTGCAACGGTCCAACAACGACAACGACAACGACGATGAGGACAAGAGTAGATAGAACCCGGACCGGCTTTATTCGCCGGTTTTCTACGTTGTATCTCCGCTCCACCCGGAGACTCACGATCCGACGATAGCTCAGCCGGCGAATTTGCATCCGTGGAATCCCCGCGCGTGGGTTGGCCCATGCGGATACCGAAGACTAGTCGACGACGGCAACGACGACGACGACACAAGGTGGAGGTGGCAAAGCGATACATGGAGCACAGCATAAGGCCAGCACCGGTAAACTATGCTTATTCGCTCTTGATACTGGCTCCCCACTGGATAGTACCTGCTACAAAGTTATCCGAGAATTCGCGTCCATCTCCCACTTTCGATTCGCTGCTTCGGAACTTTTCCAACGTCACGCTACTTATTTCACGATCTCACCGAGCCCTCGTGATCGTGTCGTCACGTAGAATCACGAATAGAATAGAGGAGATAGGGATCGTCGTAAAGCGAGAGGGCGAAGGGCAGACTATTATTTGATGACACGGAATATCAGTTCGATGCTTCCTGTACGGAAAAAAAACTTTTTGCTTTACGTTGGTAGCTAATTTCGGTGCTATGTATATCAACTTTATTCATTTTGGGTTCGATAGGAATCCGGTAAAGCGTTCTGTTACCGATAAGAAACTTGTTGGACGCTTTGCGGTAATCGGTAGTACATGCGGTTGGCCGTTGAGACGTCACATCTACGATGCTCACCGAAGAATGCGGACGTTTGTGATTTTTTTTTTGAGAATACTTGGGAAACAATCGAAATGAGGTTTGGTGCGTTTATGCGATATATCGTCGTTGATATTGCAATTGGTTCTATGTGATTTTCGGACGACATCACAAGAGAGCCACGGAATTTATTGCAATATGGAAAAGTTGCAATGGGGTCGCGTGACGTATTGCACCAGCTGAATAAAGCGTGCTGATTCGTTAATGACATAGAACACAAGGATCGGACTGAACGACTCTAAATTGCTACTTCCACAGTCTAGGCTGTTTCGTGCGTTTGAGGTTTGAAAATAATTTTTTAAATGTTTCATGTATAATTCTTTCTGTATATCATTCTGATGATGTTTATACATCGTTTAAGCCAATAAAAAAAGCGGTCAACATGTTCCCTAATCAGATGCAACGCCTCCATCCTTACTCAAGTACGCCTGCACGTACTGGTCTCCGCGATGACTTTTTAATCTTATCGTGACGTTCGAATGACACAACCGAATCAAAACGTCGCACAGGATTCGCTCCAGTAATACCAAGGAAGAAGCTCAAAGAACGGAGCAGAGAGTATACCCTAGGGGAAATAGGAAGAGGATGAGCTCATTCGAATGCGATCAAGCGTATAAGGCATCAAAGCTCGGTTGGAAGGAGCTCGCGCACCATATACGCAACGCGTAATTGTTAATTCACCCGGCTCGATCGACCGCGTGTGTCTCTATCTTATCGAGACCGTCAATCATCCGGTTCACGGATTGTGTTTGGATTCGCGAGAGTTTCTCTCGATGTGCGAGGCGCGATCGTACAGGATTGGGAAAAAGGGAAGTCTAAGGGTCGGAAGGTTCTGGAACGAAACGTTTGTAGGGTCTGTTGGTCAATATACAGACAGCTTCGGATACACACACTCACACACACGGGAAGCATACACATATCCTACGAGAACTGTACAGTTTGCGCGTGCGGCGCGACTTCCTGTATTGTTGCATCTTATCGGATAGATCGCAGATATGGGCAGCGGCGGGAGCAGGAGCGCTGCAATGTGCGAGATGGTGTGCCTCGCTGCAACGAGTGAAAGAAAAGGATAGGAAGAAGAAGAAGAAGAAGAGAGAAAGGGCGAGAGCACAGTCAAGAACTAATAGACCACCTTCGTGAGGCAGAACGGAGGACCGCTTGGTGTGGTTTGAGACACCTCGGGTGCCTTCAGCTCTCGCCATCTACATACGGGCACGATCTCTCGAGTTCCCATGGTGTTGAAGCAAGAAGGGAGCCTTCGAATGTTGTACGACGTTCAGCTGAGAGTGCTGATGCACCGATGTAGTTGCAACCACTATGAAGAATGAGACGAGAGATGTGGCGGAACGTTAGTTACTGCTACAAGATCGAAGGGCCATCGAAACTGCATGTGTTTCCATAGTGATACAGAAGACAGAGGCAATTCGGCGATTCCCCGGGGAGCTGTAGTACCATCTTTACCTCTGATGGCCCTTTAAAGCGCAAGATTTATCAATCGCCTCTCTTGTATTCCCCGTCAAGGGACAGATATGAGAGAATGTGAGATTGATTTAAAGTTTCAATTCGGATCGTAATTCATTCGATCGATCTCGTCCAGCGTTCGTGTCCCCGGCGAATGCCAAACCGGAAGATCGCAGAGTCGAAGAGGGATCGCGATACACACACACCCACACCCACACCACCACCGCACACACCAGCAGACAGGTATTGGCCGTTCTCGCGTCGTATTATATTCCCAATGGGGAGTACAGCGTTGAGTTACGTAGTACCCATACGAGAGAGTGGACCTAATGGAAAATCGGAGTAATGACTCGCAAATAGACCGCTCTATTGAGGGCGTAACGAATTTACAATTACGTTGGATAGTTATCATTACCATTGGATGAGGAGAAGGGGAGGTTCTGGTCTGCATGATTGCCGTGTCTAGCGACGTATATACATGTACGTGTACAAGTTTGTTCCGTTGGTACAGGGTGCGGGCACTTCCCACGAGTCTGGAGTCTATAGTATTCTCATACTACTATAGCAGATAGATTATTATAATAGTGGTACTATCTATATACCTGCAGGCACTACTGATATATCTGACCACCGGCGTCTCCGCGTCATTCCCTCGTAATAATCATTATAACAATCATCATGATAATAATAGTGATCATCATCCACCAAACTTGCTACGTACAAAGTACGTGTGAAAAAAAAAATATATACACATATGTGTGAAAAAAAAGAACGGCGTTACTCCATCCGCCACTTTGATCACCATATAAAAACATTGAATAATAGACACTGCCATACGCTTCGTGATATAATGCCTGCTATGGCGTTGCACTTGCAAAGACGAGAGACCCCGGGGGTCCAACGTCGCGCGAATTAGTGAGATCCACTCGACACGGAGTATGATAGTTACGAGTACTCGTCCATGCACACGCATGCACGCTCAGCGCAGGAATAAGCATCAGGCACACGCAGCCAGCAGGGAATATCTATATGATTTATATGTCTGGCGCGTAACTAGGGTGCGCCTTGATTATTAAGCTATCATTACTAATGAACCATCTAATCAGGATGCGTAGGTCGAACGTAACGCGTCGTTAAAGCCTCAAGATGTTTGTAGATAAGTTAAAAAGAGCGCCGATACATGCGTGTTGCATACGTAACGTGTTATTATCCGATCAACTTGGGAGGAGCTGCCTCGTTGGAAGTGGCATAATCAAGCATCACCTTCCTTGCAGGATCGGATTTTTTCTGACGCAGGTGATCGAGACTCAAAATGCATTTATCCTACCAGGCAATTTGATGACGGCATGCGCTCAATGTGTCGACACCTTGTTTTGTCAGCATACGTCCAATGAGTGGCTATCGGATGTTACAACATCTGGCAAAGTTACTAAATTCTTAGCAGATTGACGAATGTCATATGTGCCAAGATTGTAGAGTTCTTCAACGGGAATAAAGTTGCCGGAATAATCATAGTGGAGTATTTTCAGTTCTTGGTCGCATGGACCATTCTTAGTACAATGGAAAGTTCGATGATTCAATGACTGTAAAAAAATGAGTACATGTGAAACTTGTTCCCTTTGGGTCTTAACAATTGTACCGAGTGCAGCAACACGAGTCACGGCTTACCAAAGAGGAAAGAACTCAATGCCTCCGTCAGCTATCTGTAATCGCGAATGCACCAGTCATTGTTGCAAATAACAGCTCACACCCTTGAGTCTAGAGTGCGAGCGCAGGCCTCGAAAGAGATGACGGTAACGACGACAATGACAATGATGAGAGTCAAACGTCTGAAACTAGAGAGAGGGAGAGAGGGAGAGAGAGAGAGAGAGAGAGAGAGAGAGAGAGAGAGAGAGAGAGAGAGAGAGAGAGAGAGAGAGAGAGAGAGAGAGAGAGAGAGAGAGAGAGAGAGAGAGAGAGAGAGAGAGAGAGATGTGCACATACAGCAAGTCCCGTTAGCTTGCGCAAGCTGGCCACGCGTTCTCCCACATCGAACCCCGTTGTAACATGTGCAACGTGTAAGTGGCAATCATTTCTCGACGCTATATACGCTTAATGTTTCTCTATAAAGTGCTATAACGCAAAGGTCCCTGCCCCCTTATCTCCTAATATACCTCCTTGTCCCGCTAGACGTCGCATTTGTCGGACTCTCTCCTTCACCCTTCAGCCTATTAGATTCATTGGATAAAGTACACCCATGCAGATACTCAGATTTTTCTCATCGTGGACCCGTGCACCAATTTACCAATTACACTATACCCCGATTTACGGCGTTTGAGAATTTTTTATGGGAAATTCTCAACCGAAATTTGTTGTATCGTCGACAAAACAATATCCATTCGTGATCCCGTGCACAGATTTGTTGGGGAGTCCCAAGATGCATCTCTATAGGGATTTGTTGAGGACACCGCATATAGGGAGCCATCATTGGGATCTAATTGGGTTCTGCATTAAATCGAAAATATGTGAAAAGTTACAAGAAAAAATTCGACGTGTTGAAATAAAACCTGCATGCTTCGTGAGCGTGTCCGTGTGTGGTAATATTATGTCACAGTACAGTGAAATAAATAACAAACTATAATTATAGTAGATTTTCAGCGATGCGATTGAAATAGATTTCTCAGATCCGCTTTTTTTGGCGATTTATATTTTTCTAAGATAAAATTTATACTTTTTTAGGATTCACTCATTTTCTATATCTATATATTCTATTTAGAAAATTCACCGTATAAAATGCAACGGGATACATCAAGAATCTCGTCGCATTCTGTTTGATAATGTGAAAATCCTTTAGGATTCAAATTGAATTCGTACATACCAATGGAGAACTCCGACGATACTCCAATGTACAAACGTGACGTTACAGCATTGGAATCCAAGGTGACAACTCATTGGATCCCTATTAGGACGTAGGACCAAGTATGGGAATCCAATCATATTCCTACAACAATTTCTGCACAGGGACTAAGATTTTGCACGAAACGTGCAAATTCTTCGTGCATTCTAGCTGCTGTCCTCAAAAATATAATGATGTTGAAGTTTGCATCATTGGAATGCAACGAAATATTTTCGGATATTCCCAAATTTCCTTTGAAAATGTTGAGCTATAAAAATCTCACGGTCATTTTTTAGGGTCTCCATTCAGCGTTCTTGAAGCCAGATTTACAAAATATGATTTTCGAATATAATAATAATGGGGCTTTCAACAAATCGTATCGTTTCAACGATCCAGACTTCAAGCCCATAATATATATCTATGAGCTCCCTTTTTTGCATTTGGTTTGCAAACTTGCCTGGATTGTACATCCAGGCAAGTTCGCCATCCACGAAAAACCGCGTCACTCGACGATTGTGACAGCACCGATCGCGATAGGAAACTTTTTCGTGAAACGTCCAGAATTATTCCTATGAATATGCTAGTGTGTGATGTGTCATGGCAGTAAAAACGAAAAAAGTTGGTGGCTTAGCAAAAATCGTATCTTCGCTAAAATGGCGCACTTACCGAGTGTGTCCCTGGCCATCTTGGCACAGACGAAGTGCGCGATGTCACGCGAATCTATATTTTGGCGTGTCGTCGTGTTCAGCTGTATGGTATAAAACTCCTAGTAGTGAAATCGATATCCCCGTTATGATAGATATGCGCAGATATATATATATATACACTTAACGTGCGTGTTGGTAGAGACGATGCACGAATACCTTTTTGCAATAAAGCAAGAATGTCGCGTGCACCAGTCCACAAACTTGTCACCCTCTTGTGTTCTCGTCGTTTTCGTTTTTTTTTCTTACAAATCCCGTGAATATTTAAGGGATATCGCCAAACCAACAGACATAATAACTTTTTTTTCTTCACCAAGAATTCTCATTTTACATTCTGTCTCGCGTGATTTTTCTCATAACGACGTCAGAACTTTTGGTGAAAAGTCGTATAGACTGTTAAAGACTGGAATCCGCATAACGCCGCATTTCATTGGCTAAATTGTAAGATTGCTCTGATCAGTAGGGAAGGAGCATTTTTTCCCCGCATTATGCCGATGACGCTGCGATTTTTCCAACTATCCGGACTGTCCATAAATTTGAACAGTTCGGATGCCCATTGTTTCACCTGAGGTCTGAAGGCACCGGAAAGTTAGAGTCGTGGCTAACTTAAACTTACATAAACCCATTCACCGTGTCTTGGTGGTTTTTCCATGTTGCCACTATGGAGACTTCTTTTTCTCGCAAATTCATCTCTTACGGCACTAATAATCATCCGTAGATATTCTTCAAAACTCATCAAGTCATTGCTGGCGTATACGGAGCTGATAGGAGCCAACTTCCATCCAGGAAAAAAGTACCGTTCACGCGTATATGTGTCGAGAACGACTAGTGAGGAACATTGGTTAAACGTGAGTGAGTTTGCATTATGGTCACGAAGTTGGTAACCTTACTGTACGATGTTCCGCTTGGGGTAATCAAAATATCTTCACCTGGATGCACTCTGAGGTATACAGGTGCACGAAAGCACAGTCGAATAACGCTTTCTTTACGGTGACAACGTGCACAACCAGACAGAAAAAGAGCTAGGTCAGAAACTCCACAAATTGACCCTTCTATGGGATGATAGTAACGCGCTTTGTATATTGCAATAACAGGTGTCTCTGGATAAATGCGCTTGTCAATTTTGTGTCTTGTACGATATTGTTATTCCCCGCGTTGAAATTCATCCATAGGCCCAATGCGCAATCTCTTGTCGTTTGTCATTTCGAGTCTCGAGTTTATGTGCATGCGGGCTAAGATCAGTCATCCGAGCAATGTATAATTCATGAATCGTTCCGACGCGTATGCAGGACTCTCTCTCGCTCTCTTTATATATCTGTGTATCAACTACACGCGCATTATGCACGCCCGATTCCAGCTATTAATTTGCATCGATGCGATAACGGAGGATGATGCCGCGATCGGTGCACGACCGGCGCGTGTACACTTTTACTACAGCTCCCTTATGTCACGACGTGACATACGAACCTCTGAACAGCCAGTACCAAAAGTTCCCTGCATTCAGGTTGATAATAAGCTGGAGCGAAATTATTTTTCCATGTATTATTAAAGGCCCGACTGATTGTTGTTGGCATCGTTGGAATGCAACGAATATGTATATTTTTTTGAATAATTAACTCGTTGGGATTATAAATTCTCGCCACTTTTGAACTAAGAGAATTACTTAAACGTTTATTAAGGCTTCTTCTAAGCCTCACAACCTACACTTGTAACCTTTGAGCAGTAACAAAAAACGGCATCGAAGATTTTTCGTTCCGGTTCATCGATGCAAACTTGGAGAGGATTGTTTGATTATGGCTTGGAACCTTTAGTGACTATGAAGTTTGTGTCGTTGGAACGCAACTAAATATTTTTTACTCCATTTCTCAGATATTCCTTGGCAGATTTAAGCTCTAATAATCACGCGAACTTTTTTGAGAATCGTCATTTAGCTATCTACACCCTAAATCTACAAATTCCGATTTGTTGTAATGGAAAGCAGGAATTTAAGGATTTTGAGTCCCTATGAAACATGCTAATGTTAATTGTTCAATAAATAGCTTCTTAATCGTCATGAAATTTTTACACGGCCTCCTGAATACTTCATGTAAAAACATACCAATTTTTCAGAATTCTATCATCATTACTTCAACCTCCTTAAGGGTTGAAATAAAAAATGATAAAAAAATTCTGAAAATGTGGTATGTTTTTGTATGAAGTATTTAAGAGATCGTGTTAAAATTTCACGACGATTAGGAAGCTCGTTATTAAAAAATGAAGATTTTGTTAAGAACAATTTTTAAAAGAAATTAAAAAAAATGTATCAATAAACTTCGTTTTGTTTCCGTTGCTTTCAGTATATTGTAGATATTACAAAATTGAGAGGTCGAAAAAAAAACTTATTGCAAAGTTACATCGGCTTCCATAAGACAACATTTAATTTGTTAATGTTAATTGTTCAATAACGAGGTTCCTAATTGTCGTGAAATTTTTACACGACCTCTGAAATACTTCATATAAAAACATACCAAATTTTCAGAATTTTATCATCATTTGCGATTTGGGACTCAACATCCTTAAAAGAATTTTCGTTCCATACCAATACGATACAAACTTCAATCCCATCGTCTTTATACCCATTCTGATTGGGAGGCATTGAGGTATATACGTTTCATTCCTGTTCGTTCGTATGTTCTCGGAGGGTTTGCGATTGAATTCCTTGCACTTTTCACTTACCCTTGTCACTTTGCTATGTGCAGTTTCTCAGAGACCCAGAGTTTTGCCCACCGTCACCTCTTCGTCAATGCTGCACTGTATCGCATTTGCGCGAGGGTACAGAGAAATTGTGGAAAACTTATGTTGACAAAGGCAGCTGTATGAGGGTAGTTGTATATGTAACTCGGTTCGTACACTAAGAGAGGAAGACAGCGAGATCTGTATATATGGTTTTAAAGCTTACTTTCAATGGATGACAACTATAGTTACACGTCATTCTAAAGTCGGGAGGATGAAGTCGAAAACTAAACGAACAATAAGATACAAAATAACTCAGATTGTTGTATTTTATATTGAATCGAGTTACCTATCGAACCACCCTCGTATTCAAAATTTCAGTCCTGCTACCATAGGAAACTCAGTAAACATGCCTACTGCTCATTGTCAGTAGCCGGCAAAATGGTGATCTATCCCAGTATTGACCCAAGCTATCACTGCTCGGAATGGGAGATCGCAATAGCTGCACGGTTAACACACTGTCTTCATACATCCCCCTAATGGAGAAGCAATTGATAATCACAACAAACATAATAACATAATAACGTAACATAAACATAATAACATAATAACACTCCACACCATTTAAGATTGTCTTGGAGCCTGCTTCATTGAAACGCAACGAAAAATAATTTTTACTTTTTACTTAGTCCGTCGTGCTAAAAAAATATTTGTTCACAAATCGAGAAAACAGCCTAAAAAACGTTTGGAAGGTAACGCCATTTGGAAGATAACAATCTACCGATTAAAAAAATTAACTTCCACTGTATTCCATAAGTGCAATCTTCACCGTCGTCATCCAAGCGCAACGTGTCGAATCACCTTCCATGCTGCGCTGTCACGTATACCGATGTAGTCAAAGACATCAAAGAACTCCACTCGTATCATACGATCAGGCTCTGTTCGTTTCGTTTGGTGTTAAAGCCGTTAAGGTTGGGTCGCGCAACGTGATTAATTATCCGTCATGCAGTTCTTCCCGTACGCTCTTCGCTCTTTCACGATTTGTGAAAATTCACGAATCACGTGATCGGCTGAACATCAGAATGAAATGATGTTGGAAGGAATTGACTGCGGAACGAAAGGATTCAACGTGCAGAGCCGATGCACACGTGTACGTATTCGTGTGCTTATTTATTTGTCTTTTGCTCGAACTCCAGCGCTTGCGATGTACGCGCGAGAATGTAATTTCGTGTTTTGGCACGTACAGAGCGATCATTAGGGCTTGCAAGAAAGAGAGAGAGGGGGAGAGAGAGAGAGAGAGAGAGAGAGAGAGAAAGAGAGAGAGAGAGAGAGAGAGAGAGAGAGAGAGAGAGAGAGAGAACTAAACAGAGGGTCACTGTGTGTAGGAGTGAGAGAAAGAGAGACAGCAAGGAGCAGGACAGCCGATAGAAGCAATGCAAGGAATATGATGTTATTAATGCATTCCTCGAAGCAAGGTGGATTCTCATTTCCCCAGCTGATTACCCATAATTTGTACATAATCGTCCGAGCGCTGGTGTTGGAGGTGGTGGTCGTGGAAAGCTTCGTACGACTCGGACTTTACCTCCGATAACGTGCATACACTCTGTTTTACGGCACCCATACATGTTTGTACTTTCCATCAAGCGGTTGCACACCACATGGTAAATCGGCGATTTAAGCGATCCTCCATGGGAAAATAACGCTTAGAGAATTGTGGACGTACCAGAGGTATACGTACTAATCGAGCTACGTGGTACGGTACTCCATGGATCTTCACCGAATCCAGGGAAATTCGTGACTATTACTGAACGTATCGATGAAACAATAATCGTCAATTGGGAATTATTACCATTACGACTAAATTCTCCATTACTATTACGGCTATCTGCATAAATCGTAAATTTATCCTCCCCTCTTTTGCCGTGCACGTGTAGCGGCCATAAAATTGATCCGAACATCGCGGCTGCCTGCAAGAAACTCAAATCGTATACTCGCCTGGACGTGAGTATTCTTGATTCAAACGGACGTTTATATTTTTCTTGAATCCAACTGCAGACTTTATATTCTGCTAATACTTAAGACGCGGAAAAAAGTATGTGAGTGTCAGGTTGGCTGTTCCCGATATATTTATATGCCTGTGTAAATGACGCCCATGAGGAGATGAAAAAGGCTATCTTTCTCTCCCTCCATCTTCTCATTCTCTCTCTCTCTCTCTCTCTCACACACACACACACACACACACACACACACACACACACACACACACACACACACACACACACACACACACACACACCTTTGCCAAAGTGTCAGCTCGTTCTGCGCTGATGCCGCACGGAATCTCCATCTATACGGTTTTGATGTTTGCGGTACGGTAGTCGCCAGTTATCGTTTCCCCCCGTCGTGTGTCGCTTCGGCATCCACCAGGTGATCGTTCGAACGACGTAGGTACGACACGCGAGAACGAGAGAGAACGAGGAGGAACGACAAGGGTAACAGTAGAAGAAACGAGAGAGAGACGGGCATGTCGCGAACCAGGGCGCAAGCCCGATCTCTAATTGCACCGCGAGTCTTCAACAACCTTGGAGTCTTCGAGGACGATGGGTGGATAATAAATTGAATGTTGATTTTTTTTCGCTATATACCTTGGCGGCTTGTCGCTAACTTTTCTTTGCGCGGTCCTTGCTGAAAGAGCAACCGGGAGAGTGCGCGCAAATGACGAAAAAGTACACCAGAACCATGAAGCCGTGGCGGAGATTGTTGGGAGACATCGTATGGGAAAACGAATATAAAAGTTTTGGATGAGAGTATACGGGTAGATCGACGAAATTTTCATCACACTGGCACTGGAATTATTTGTCATTTTGAAGATAACACTGTCTTAGTCCAGTCAGACATTTTTTTTGCCTTGCCTGATCGAGTTTCGTACTTAAACTTGGTGAGATACGCTCGGGCAGTTCAGGAAAAGGCCCGTGAAAGGAGCGTGCAATTCTCGCAATGGAAATTGAACGAATATGATCGTTCGGTTATGACATCTGACCTGGTTTACGAAGAGGCGGGGAAAGAGGCTCAGCATAATGATCATGCCACAGAGATCACGTCTACCCTATGATGTCTGCATGTCATGAGGGAGGCCAGATTTTTGGGAGTATCATTCAATAACCACGGCTAGCATGTTCAATGAACCAAGGACATTAACCGTCCAACTAATCATCCAGAAATTCACATTAACCGATCCCTTGATCTATGATGCACTGGTATTCAACACCTATTTAGTGTCGCAGTTTGCATCGTCGAGGTGCAACGAAAATTCTTTTCTTTTACTTAAATATCTATTTTTGTTATAACCCAAAATCATTTTTTTTGCAAATTTAGGTTACAGATGCCTAACATGAGAATCCCTCGAAATATTTAAGAGAATTCTGCAGCTCAGTTGGGCCAAAAAAATTGGGAGTTAGGAAAAACAATATTTTCGTTTCATTCCAATAGTACAAATTTCAACACTACACAGTTATCGGGGAAGATTAACATCTGGCCCTTGATACTTCTGCCTAGCTGTCCCCAGTGTCTCAAACGTCAAATACGCACCCATGCATAGCGAAATCTTCTAGACGCACTTTCGTCAAATTGGCTTTGTGTCTTCACTGGCCTCACCTTTCAGCCTCATAGCTACTTGGCGGGCACGGAAAAAATACGTTTGCTCCACGGCATTTTGACTGATCTGTTTTTCGGTATGCGTCCACCGCTTTTCTTTTCACGTGCAATTATTTTTTTTCTAATAATTTCTCTCATGCTCGCCAGCTTATCTAAGATCAGGATGTGTGGTCGCCCGCTATAATATATGTCCCGGAGCTCCAGAGGATGGTCCGTGCATGCTCTCACTCAGGCACGGGGTAACTCCGTGTTGCTCAAGTTGTACATAGTGCAAGTAACAACGTACTAGATATACAAGGGGGATTCCCCTTGGTTCGCGCGGGTACCGAGTATCCGGAGAGGAGCGGGCGCGATAAATATTGCGGTGTGAATGCATGTTAATGAGTCGCGTGTAAAGTTCGCTTGCTTATATATGTGTATAGATGAACGCAGGATGTTGAACGAGCAGCACACACCTTTTGCTATACGCCTCTCTTATGATTAGAGACGAAGACGAGCAACCCAGGATTACCAGTATGTATGTACGTGTGCGACTCTTTCCGCAGGGTCTCCTTTACTCAGCGATACAGTTCCAAAGTGCTTGCGCGGCTACCACCGTCTCACCTGCGTCATCGCACGATCCCCACGATCTTTCTCCGTTCTTCGGGCGACGTCGCATAAATCCGCTTTTTCGGCCAGCTCGTTAGAGATCCCCACTGCGAGTCTCGCCATCTAATTCCACGTGTAAGAAGCAAAACCACGACTGTAAACTTCCCTCGTTACTGGCCTTCAATCTCTGGCTATGCAAGAGCTTGGCTGGACGACCCGAGCCCTCGTACAAGACCGAGGCAAAATCCTCAAAGTGCTCACTCTGCACTTCGTTCCTGTGCATAACTTCGGGTAATGCAGCCAGACACTTGTCAGTCGTAAACATCACGGACATTCGCTGCTCCTCGAGAATTCATTGATCAGTTTTTCGTAGCCATTGGCGTTGTCTTTCACGCTTTGCCAGCAAAAAGCACACGAACAAACGAGTCATCCTTTTGTCGCTGATACATACGCTGTCTTGGCGCATGGAGGGAAACCCAAGGCGGGAATAACCGCCGTCCAATCGACGGCAACTGGAGTGTATATACTCCCCGAAGTTGACAGTAAACACAGAAGTTGCAACCCACTTTTACTTACTCTTTTACGATAGAAAATTTCGTACTGCTATTACCATTTCCCGAATGCATCGATTTTACATTATGCATGTGTGTGCGGATGGCACACCGTTGTGATATTCCATTCGTCATAGAACGGAATAAGAATATGGTGTTGAAGCTTGGATCAAACATTCTTCCTGCTTTTTATTATTCAAAATCTTTGCAAATTTCAATACCGTCGCTACCGGTTGTTTACCATCAATCGTCTTACTACTGAGATTTATCATTGACATGGCTACCACTCACAAGCCAATGTTGACCCCAAACGTTTGGGTTCCGCCATCGATCTCTTTTTGCAAGCTCTCGACGCACCTCTCACTGGGCGGAGGCACCGCCATCAAAGGATGCGTCAGTGGAAGTCCTCGTGATAGGCATGATCATTTTCGGGATTGGCATACGTCTCATAATAGGCATACGTCTTCATTGCCTCGTGATGAGCATATGTCTGCGCTGCCCTCCAACGAGGAAAACTTCAATACCTCGTAAGAATAATAGCGAATTGTCGCTGGGCATTTCAGATAACCAGTTCACATTAGCTTTTATAAAAAATATTCATACGTATCAGTGAAAGTCCTCACACTGAGGTACCGCCACAAAGGATGCGTCAGTGAAAGTACCCATGATACGCATATATCCTCATGATAGACATCATCTGATGATAGGCGTCATAAGCACATGTCTTCGCTGGCTCAGGTTACGCATATGTCTTCGTTGCCCTCCAACGATGCAAACTTCAATACCTCATAAGAATCACAGTGAATTGTCGCTGGGAACTTGAGAATTCCAGTCCACATTGGCTCTTATAAAAAAAGTTTCGAAACTCCTTCAAAGAATTATGGAGGGACAGAAGGCAGAACCGATGAGAATGAATGTATCGCGTGATGTAATATGTATATATATATATGCCTTACGAATGGCTCACGTTATCCCACGGACCTCACCACAAGGGGGAGGGTCTATGTCCATCATTATCGCAAGTATAGTCTACGAGCGTTTTACTCCGCAGATTCAACTTGAACGTACGAAGAAAGAGCAAACATAGAGGAAGTGAAGAAGAGATATATAACGGGATGAAATGAATGGAGAGGAAGAGGAAGGCATGACTGAAAGCTCTCGAAGTTGCAATTAATTCGGAGATCGTAAGAAAAAAATTGAATAAAAATACCGCGCACACGACGTAGGTTAAGAAACCCGAACGAGTGCCCTGCGGTTATTCATGGCGCAGGGAATCATCGCGAAAACCGCTTTACTAATGATATATAATTACGGCGTACGAGTGTCCCCAATTTTTTGGAAATTTTGCAGTTATTAAGCATTTGTCACAGTGCTAAAAGTCTCAGCGTAAGAAACCCACGTGTATATGAAGAGCGGGTTGTAGTGAAAGAGCAGGCGGTGGCCCGTTGAGCACAGGTTGATGCGAGCTATTACGGTTTCTGCGTGTTTATTAGTACCGATGCAATTTACCGCGAAGACGCGCTTACAACCTCTCGTTTACCGTGTGCAATCTTTGTCTCTCTCCTCGTCTCTCTTTCTCTCCCTTGTACCCTGGGCCTCACGATGTCCTCGTCTCTGGTAGAGGAAAGCCGGGCGTGGTCGAACACACCTTCGACGCTTCGGGCAGGTTTGGTGCTTTGTAATTCGACTCTCCAATTTATTCCATCTGCGGAAAGATTTATTGGTTGTACATATAGATATACATAAGGCGCATTGCGTTCGAGAGGTCCGAGATTTTATCCTCTCGTGAAAATTCGTACGAGCTGCCAAGATCACAGAGTATCGAAGACACTTAGCTCTGAGGCCTTAGGTGAAGGACGTAAATGACGAAGGGTAATTGGGATGAAAGCGGTAAGCCGCGCAACGGTTGCACTTGAACGGTTCAGGGCTCTTTTGGAGATGAGAGTGGAACCTGCGACGAGGTCCACTTATCTATTCGTCCATCCTGAAGGCAGACTTCGTTCAGCCTGCTGATGACGATGATTGCCGGTAGCTCCCTGTCACCCAAGGTATCTTTAGGATGAACCATTTGTCTATCGACTGCGTTACCTTGACTGATAGTATACTTCCTATTAGAAAAGGAAGGCTCTGATAACTCTGTATTGTAGAGACCTATGGCACATGCCGGGACCACACCACAGCCAGGGTTCGTATTCATCCTCTCCCTATGACGTGTGGTATTTGAGTACCTTCTGGCAGCGGAACTATCTCCCCCCCCCCCCCGCCTCTTCCGCTTTACATGGCTCTGCACATTGCTCGGATTCTCGACACGTTTCTCGCGTGTTGCAGCTTCCGGTTAGCCGGAGTCTTTCGATGATCCCGTGTGAGCGCCGGTCTCATGGTTGGGAGAACGGCGTGGGTATGTGCGATATCTAATATCTTGGGAAAGAAAAGGGCTAAGGATTCTCTCGACTCTCAGCGTTTTAAGGAGAGACACGATCCTACAAGATGCTGCCTGAGAAAAGTGAGGAAAGGGAGGGGGGCGGGTATCGAGGTATCGAGAAGGAAAATCTAGTTCGATGCCAATACAGTGTGAGCATATATATATATATATATATATATATATATAGTTGATTCTTCTTCTTTTCGACATTCTTTCTTTCCTCATCCATTCACGATCGAGACGGCTACTGGCGTGATCGCAAAGTCTCATCAGAGGCGTTCGCTTCTGCCCGCTCGTAAGAAAGCGAGAGATCGAGCCGAGATTCTCGCGACCATTCTCTCTCTTTCTCTCCGACTTGCATTCAATTAAGACGGAAGAGCAAAGAGACCTGGCGAGCTTGATAAATCACTCGACGCGAGGTAACCTTTTACTCGAGTGAACGCGAACGAACGAACTAATCCGCGTGATCGCGAGTCAGCGGCCAATTAGTTGAGCTAATTAAGGATTAGTCCTCTTCCGATAGACAACAGCCAGTGTTAATTTGGCTCTCACGTATTTTCGCGAATGGCACACGCTTTGCGCCAAATCAAGAAGTCAATGCGGAGCCTCATTGGTGGTGGAATCGTTATCCTGACTGCATTGTACTTTCCAATCATCTCGTTCGTCAACGGCTCTTGTTTGCCGCTCATCTCACGTATCCAATTGCAATACACGTCGCCGTTAATCAAGAGGCTACATGGCGGCTTCAGGAAACGCGCTGTAACACCAACTCCCCCAGCGCAAGGATCAAAATCTTCCAGGATGCTATCGCGGTGCGGCCATGCGGATATTGAGTTTCACGGCAGGTTCATAACGAAATTTGTATCTTCTTTTATCACGTTTATCTTCTCGTCCGCCTTTACTGCGCTTTGTATCGACAATGTAAATAAGGATCAAGTGTGAGCGCGTTCTGCAGGAGAGCCCGCGGATCAAGGGGTTTGCGCCCGTATACGAGAGGACCGCGGGGCAACCCGGTGTGCTTGGCTGCCGTGTGGCTCTCGCGTGCTCACGATCGGCGACCGGGCCCCTAGCGCCCGCTCCCACAGGGCTCCCCTTCCTTTGCGCCCTCCACTTCGGATCCCCCCCTTTCCGAGATCCCCTGGCTATTTATTTTCACGTCTTTCTTTTGTGGATATAACCACTCGAGAGAACGTGGGAGTCGCAGGAGGCGCAGGCAATTCGAGAGATAGTCGGCACGATTTTTTCGCAATCCTTTTCCGATCCGTTGAAATGAAAAAAAAAACGTATCTGATACCATTATTATCCGTTCAAGGCTGAACATTGGACGGACGTATTGTTTGGTGATTTTAGGAAAAATTGTTACTTGCTGTCTTTGAGGAAGAATTGACGTTGCGGAGGTCCACTGCTCTTTCTCCTTTTGGAATAAATGGAATAAATGCAGGGAAGCGCATTATAGTTTTGCATGCATATAAACATGTGTATGAACATTTATCAATGTCCCTTCAAATCAGATCTGCTTAGTTGTACTCCTCAATGGTGATGCTGTTGAAGTTTTCATTGTTGGAATACAACGGGTATTTTTTTTTATTATTGCTTTTACTCTTTTTCATTATCATGCAAAATTATTTTCCGGCCGATATAGATTGTGTATTTACAAATGAAAATCCTTAGAAGTGCTTTTGCGATTTTTGTATCTTAAATATGACGACAAAAAATGAGGAGAAAAACATGCAGTGCCTTCCAATGATGCAAAGTTCAACGTCATCAATGGTGAGTTCTCTGTTTTCGGTTCGTGAGAGCCACCCTCTAGTGGTGCCTACAGCCACTCTTTAGTAATATGCACTTGCTGTACCGCAATTACAAAAGGGCGCAATGAAACTAAGGAAAACCTGTTTCGATACATGTGACTATAATTTACTGACTTCCAGTTACGTTGTCATCGGAATTAATTATATTTATAGATCAGGGCTTATCAATGAAAATGTTTGACTGTTCTTTGGGCCTTCTACGTTTGAGCTCAATTAGAGACAATCTTCTTTCGATTCTCGGGAAAGGGAGATCGGGAAAAATCTCGAAGGCTTTAATGGGGAAAAACGGAAAAATAACGAGGCACCCTCGAGAGTAGGTTGCCAGACACTTTCTTTTTTGAGAAACGCATAAAAATTCCACCACATTTAGCTCGGGAGTGAGACATGACGGTATGTTTTTGATTCCTCCTAGGGAAAAAATGTTCCCCTGCCAATAAAAAAAAATGATCATCTCCAACTCGCGGGAGATAGGATTTTTTCAACTCCCTCCTCCCCGCATGGGTGGGTTTCGAGGGATGAAAGTCGTTGGCATTTTGTCGATGCTTCTCTCGGGCGACGGTACGTTGAACGCCAATAAAATAATTATTATTTTCAACCCGCGGAGAATGAGGTTTTTTCAACATTCACCCTTTGATAAGGGTGGGTCCGGGTGGTCGGGGGAAAAAAAATTATTTTACGATATTTTTCACGAAACCAGAGCTCAAATGTTCAATAAATTATAACAAATACGATTTTAAAAAATGCCAATGCGTCCTAATGATGAAAACTTTAGATCCATAAGTGGAAGACATAAGTACAAACTTTAGACCCATAAGTGGAAGACATATAAACTTTTTTTTTGACATACCCTAATGTGTAAATATCTACATGTATGTGCATGTGTGTGTGTATTATAATCGTAAATCCATTATACACAGCTCTCACGAAACGCTTCGACCAGCATCGTAAATTCAAACTCTTCCTACGCGCGGATCGCCCAGTATCTCGCGAGAGCTCACTAAACTGCCACGCACCGTGCTTGTAAAATAAGTGTGCCGTACGAGGGTTATAGCATCGTAGATGAGATATTCGTGACAAATTTTATTCACTCGTTGGTCGCGCGTATTCCGTTCGCGCTCGTAAGCTCGGTAACGCTCGATTTATGAGTTCCATAAGGCGTGCACAGTATTAATAAAATTGCCGCCGGAAAGAGCGGCTCTTTAATGAAAGTTTCGGTGACTCTCATAAGCAAGCATGTTGCGATCGACGGAACGTTCGATCGGCACTCATGGACAACCGATTTTTCAACGAGTCTGCATAAGCTCGGCACCCAAAAAACGGGATACTTTCCAAAAATGTATTTCCGGCGAGAGTATTGGTCTGAAGGGGTTGGGATCTTACACATAATTAATACAATGTCTTTCCAAGTGAGAGTTTTTTTTTAATTGTAAAATATTGATAAACAATGAAGTTATTATTTAAACAAAGTTCCGTTGCTGCATGGCCAATCGGTGTAGGTTGGTCTGGCAACTAGAATGAGCTGGAATAAAAAAAAGTGTACTTTCAGCATAATAATAAAACTTTCGCATAACTGGATACTTTACAATTCTCGTTTTTCGGACCTTTTTCGAAATCTTCTACGCAGATTGCAGCTAAGACCATAGGCTATGAAACCGTGCAATCAATCGTATTGTTGGAATTTCAAGCTTACGCAGACCGCTAGGACGTTACGATTGTTGCATCGAACTGTGTCACGGACAGTGGGACAATGACGAAAGATCGATCGTGTATTTTTTTTGGATCGCCGATCTGTGCGCCGTCTAGGCGAAAAAACAAAAATCATCGCGTCAAACAGATTGAGAAATAAGGATCTGAAAGAGAGCATTACCCCGCACGCGCGCTCAGCATCTCTCTTCTCCGAAGTCACGCTGACTAAGCAATAAAATTTCTCCATCTTCATACGGACTCTCTCGGAGTCCTGCCTCGTTTGTTTTATATTTCTGTGCATATGCTCTCACATACACACACGCACATATATGGGCACACGGATGTTCCTGGCGGGCGAGGTTGGCCGAGAATCGTTAACGAAACACACGGATCGGATTCACGCTTCGTGCGCGTGCTAGATTGTACCAAGGATATTAACGGTTCGAAGGATCGAATATCATTATTCGACCGTTCTTTTAAACGATTAGATTAGGATGAAGAAATAATGGGAGGGTCGGAGACCAAAAGACAGCCACGGATCGTAGACACGCGATTGGCAGAGGCTCAAGTCAACTCACAAAAACTCGCGTATTTTTCCACGTCAGGTCGATAAAACACGATTTTAGGTCATTAGCGAATTGAACGCATTGGAGTGTGTATCGTTGGAACGCAATGAAAATTCCTTTTTTTTTCACTTTTTAATCACGTGAAATAGTTTTGGGAAAGCTTAGGCTGTAAAACTTCGGGAAGGTCCGGAAAACCGTTTACGCGATCCCTCATAGCCAAAAACCGCCAAAATGATTGGATGAATTTTCGTTGCGTTCCAACAATGCAAACATGCATTCGAATTGCTTCCTTTAGATGTGAAAAATCGCCTCTTGCATCTTATGAACTTACCATAGCAAAGCGTATGTGCAGTGTGCTATTTTGGAAGCATTTATTTTCACATGTCCAGGGAAGAAAGAGCATGGTGTTGAAGCTTGCATCGCTGCAATGCAATGAAATTTTTTCTTGATTTTTTCGTTTATTCATTTTTAATGATTGTGAAGGTTGCATCGCTGGGATGCAAGGAAAATTTTCATTACAATTCTTATTTTTTAATTTCTATATTTCTACTAAACTAGTAAAAATATAGAAATTAAAAGGTAAGAATTGTAATTAAAATTTTAATGTATAAACAAAATATTTTATTTCGCAGATTTCGGTTATATATCTCTACCAAGGATCCATGAATAAGTTTTAACGACTCCGGAGCCCAAATGTGCCGAAACAATTAGTGCATACAAATAAAATACTTCCGTTGCATTCCAAGGATCCGAACTTCAACATCGTAAAAAATGATAGATATCGTCTTAGCTTCCACTCCTAAATCTACTTATGGCATTGCAGTTGGCATCGTTGGAATGTAACGAATTCGTTCTTTTTTTCGACTTTATTATCAATCAAAATAGCTTTTTTTGCAGATTTGGCTTGTAAGAGTCAGAAATTTTCCAAAAAAACATTTGCGTGCTTCTCGCAACTCAAAACTGCCAAAAAAAGAATGGTAAAAAATGAACGATTGCAAAATGATGAACATTCCTTGATCTCCAACGATGCAAACTCCAACATCATATCTGACAGCTTATCTTCAGCCTACAAACGTATATACAGATGGGCACTACACTTGTATAATATCAGCAAGATACAAGAAAGTGGTATTCCGCAAGAAAGTGCATTCGTGAAGCATAGCCGCCATAAATTTTCTCATTGCAGCCACCTGCATCTCTCGGGCATTCTGATGCCTCTGAGGGAAGAGAATAGGTTTTGCCACTATGGTCCTAACCTATGCGAGGTGGCCCAATATCTTGATGGAGAAGACACGCTCAGAGCGGGACAATTTGCTAGTGTTTCGCGTCCTAGATAATAAACCGGCCATCAGTTAATAAACGCTGTGCACACGCGAGTACGCATGCACACGTCAGGGGAAAAAAGATTGTGCATGCTTAGTCGTATCATCTCGGACGTTTATCATACACGCCCCTGTTTCCAGAGAGAGATAGGGAGAGAAGAATCACGGTGCACCTTCGTCGCGAGACAACGAACCGCACAGGCGAGATCATCGAAGGATGGACTCGCGCTCGGCCTCTCTCTGTGGTCTCTCATGAACGTTTAATCATCCTATTCTCCGGTCTGTGGAGGACTGCACATAAAGCTGTAACGCGTTTTGGACCGTCTTCAGGCGGTCTCGCGCATCTCTCCAAGTCCAACACGAGGGCTGTCTCTCTCTCTCTCTCTGCTTCTCTCTCCATCCTAATGTATTCTAATAGTATGCCGCCCCGACAATGAAGCACAACTCATCCAGCATCCTCCTACACTCGAGCCAACGAATAGGCTTAGACGAGTGAGCCCAATAGATGCTCGGTTCTATATCGCTTATCTCTTATCTCGGGATGTACGCTTTTTGCTATCGTTCCCCTTCAGTTCCGTCAATGACGCGGTAATGTTCCCAAACCGTCGATACCGTAAAGATTACAAAACGCTTACAAGTCCGAGCAACGTACGGACAATACCCTTTTGTCCAATGTAACTTCGGACTCTCCCACACGAACTTGCTCGTAACCACTTTGATTTTTCATGCAGTTGAAGGTTGCTTCGTTCGGACGCGGCGAACATTCTTTTTTTATATTCCCGTTTCTTCGTTTTGATCATTATCCAAACATATTTGACGGCTTCACATTATTGACGTCTAATGAAGATCCTGACAAATGCTCGAGTGCTTTCTTTAACCTAGATGTGCTGAACAGAAATTACGCATAACGAAAATTTTTTTTTTTTTGCACTCGGACGAACTTTAACGGGTCTGTATAAGCTTGGAGTTCGATTTTCAATATTTTTTTCCGAGAGAATTATTGAGGTAACGACGTCAGAAAATTATACACATTTCATACCTAGTGTTGCCAAGTTTGAGTTTTTCAAATTGAAAAGTATCGGTAAATAATGGATTTATGATTATTTTAACAAATGTGCTGCAGTTGCCCCTTGACCAATCGATGTAGGTTATTCCAGCAAGTAGGGTGATTTGAAAAAAAATGATAAAATCTACTCGTAGTGTAAATTTAAAACTTACGTATGACAGGATCCTTTTTTTGAAATTTTTAAAGTTGCAAAAATGGCAAGCTGTAGACAAAAGTTCGATTTTTTACGGAGAAGATCAATTTACTCAGTTGTCATTAATAAATGGATAAATATATTCAACAAATCATTCGGTCGTGTAGTAGAAAATATTATAAATTATGTTCACGAATCGAAGGAATAGATTTTTAAATACATCTTACGCCGTACTACCAAACATATATTCGAGAAAAATACAAAAGAAAAGGGAATATGGTAAACTGCAGTGCGGAGATTTGGCGAAGCGCAATGGGTGGTCTGACCCTTTACAAAAATCGCCATAAATCGATCAATTTTGTGAATTTTCACAAAACCTTAGTTGCATAGTTAAGATCTTAGACTATGAAACTATGCAATTGAATATTAGATTCTTGAAATTTCAAGCTTCTGCCCGTAACGTAAACTTCGACCTAATTATTTTAGAACAGACTACCGAAAAACATCGATGCGATAAGATCCAAAGTTTTCTCTCTGTTCCAGCTAAGGGTTTCTAAATTCTTTAGCGAAATTCAAGTTTTCTTCGTTAGAATGTAATAAAACCAAGTTTTTTAATTGTTCTAATTTCTTTTGGCAGATTTTATCGACAACAATGCATCAGCCTTTTTTAACATTCCTTTAGAGCTCTACGATATAAATCTGCAAACAAACATTACCTACAACAAAAAAAAGGAAATAAACATACAAAAGAGCCTCTTTCTTTGCATTCTAATCATTTTTGTCTTTTGAGGACGTTTTTTCTATTACAAATGCAGAACAGGAATGAGCTATTACGATTGCAGGAATCAGACAGGAATCGATTAAACTCCAGACATTAGAGATACGAAAGGATTGCCCGTGACGTATATCAAAGACCACTCGCTGCCAGAACTCGACGTTCCAAAATGCTAATTAAAACCGTCGTATTAGTGACGGATGGATCAGCCCCCGGTTCTCCATACCCGTGCAGCCCAAGCCTAGCAAAGAACACTATACATGTACCTGAATATATGTAGATCGTTTTGCCCGCAGGAATTAACCTCCGCATACACTGCGCGAACTGCATTGCAGGTGTATATAGGGTAGGTAGGGCTTTGGCGGAAGGATCGTGCCGAGTTTATAAAATGCTGTAGGAGCAACGAAGGTAGAGAGTAGAAGGGATGGCTCAACCCCGGGACGTGCCAGGACACTTTGGCCGTGCAACTGCTGCGCTTGCCGCGGCTGCTGCTGCTGCTGCTAGCAAGTGCCGGCAGCAGTGGAACTCGAGCGCGCGAAGCCGCATTGCGGACAATCGCCGTAATTGGGGTTTCGTAAAATTGCTACGCGGGGGTGACTACTCTCGGCGAATGTCCGCGTGCACTGGCTGCTTCATCGTCGAACCGGATTGACCGAGACCCAGAGATGCTTCGAATTATTTCGTTGCGTTTGTACCTATTATGCCTACTGCTGTTGGCTGTGTGGCCACTCTCCAATGACAGACCTATGGGTATGTGCGTAATTATATACATTCCTCAGCAATATTATGAAATTTTAGTCTCTGGACATTACCGACACTGGTGCATGGGCGGTCGGAGTTCGGCTCCGGTGCTACTTCGAGTTAAGCAGCGTTGGGCATGACCGATACTCGGAGCGGTGACCACTTGCCGTGCACCGGCTGGAGCATTAATCAGTCAGCGGAAGGCCTATGATTTTGAGACCTTGCTAGATACTTGAGTAAAACGTCTGTGTATCTGAGGATCAGAAGAAGATCGGGCGGCCTATACCGGTAGGGGTTTTCCACAATTTCCCCGTACCCTTGGCAAGTGAGGTATAGAGTAGCTTAAGACGGCTGTGGATGCAACGAATGTTAGGTTTGATTATCGAAGTGCCGGTAGGGAGTGATGAAAAGGGTACAATTGGGAAGAGTAATACGCAAAAACTCGCAAAGGTATACGTTGGAAGTCAGAAAAATGTCTCTGGACATTCGCTCTTTCTAGGCTAAAGCAAAGCTGGAGCCTAGAAGTAGCAAAGCTTGAGACTAGAAGCAGCTAGGGCCTAAGGGCAAGAGACAAGCGGCAATGGAATTACCAATGATCGAGAACAGTCTCATTAGCTTTAATAAATAATCTTTACTTTAATAATTTTTCGTTAATGCTGATTTATTTGATGAATAACCTTTAATTGATAATCCATGACTTGATAAATATTTCGCTTTAATAAATGAAGTGACCCATTTTTTTATGTTTTGTTTCTGGTGATGTGACTACGAGTCTGTATTGTTACATTCTAGCCTATATGCAGGGGACACTCTTCGCTTGGTTATTCCCAATATCCGCATTTGCCGTCACAAATAGATTATATATGTACGTATATGCCTAAATCTAGGCATAAGACGCGTAACAGAACGAAAAGCGAACGTTCTGCGTACGTTTCTCACGCATATTCAAAGCGCAGCGATATATGCACGATGGCAACACCTTCAGCCATCGACCTTCCTTATTCTCTGTGGTCTTCAACAAAAACACGGTCCTAGGCGCATATTCCACGAAAAGTCAGGAACAATGAACTAAACAGCAACTCGAGCAACATGAGGGTCTACTCTCCTCGATTTCACTAAGAACATGATTCTAGGCGCATATTCCAAGAAGAGCTTTCGAACGAAAAATCAAACAGCGACTTGAACAATACGGAAATCCGTCTACCAACGGACGCTTACGAACTTACGCTCGCCCAGCTGTATAGGAACAAAGAGAGGCCCACATGCTACGAGAATCCTCTCCCAATAAGTCAGAAAGTCACCCCGGTGAAGTGAGCGGAGCGTGGCCAAAAATCAATAAATGTGTGACAAAAAAATTTATTTAGGCTACGCACATCTTGCGCTCACGTTTGATTGAGCATAAGGAGCAAATTTTGCCTTTCTTTTCCTTTATTGCTTCTAAGAAGAGAAATCAAATATCCTCCCTACTCCCACTCTATCAAAAATCGAATGCGAATCAACAAGGGCCAGTGAGCCAAGCGTACGAAATAGTCTTATTCCAGCAGTCGAACGAGTAGTCTCCTATCAACTTCTTTACGAATGGGTCTTCTATCTATCATTATCTGAACAGTCTTCATTTGTGGCGTTCCAAAAGTTCTTCTATTTACCCTCGTATAACTTATATCCTCACATCCTTCACATTTTATTTCACGCGGAGTGCCTTCCGTAATACTAAAGCAAATACCCGCATTGTCGTAAAATCTTGCGAGCGTCGCACCAACGATTGGTACTGCGAGTCCACCAGGCCAAGAGTAAAGGCCCTTGTGACGCGAATGACAGCAAACACTCTCCATTCTACACTCATCCCGTACTATTGCGACAGGCGTAGGCAACAAAGAGGGAAACGAAAGTTTACGCTCTCATCCCTTCTGGATGTCACAGTATAAAACTGTATGGACGTTTTTCCCATATTAACCTTGGTACGTAACCCTTAATCCAATATATCTTATTCATTTATCTGCTGTCGACTAGCAGCACATCATTTTTCAAAGTGGTACGTTGATTTTGGAATAAGGGTGGTCCTGGCAATTGCCTTTGAATGTCAATATGTTCACATTCGTGCTAAGTTGGATTTGAAGTCATTAGGATTTGGATAATATTGGACTAAGGAGACAATGCACTGTTATTAAGATGGTTCTTGAAGTCGAATGGCTCAAAATCCCTTCCTCCCGATAGCGTTAAAGTTTGCATCGTTGGCATGCAAGGAAAGTTCTTTCCTATTTTTTAAGTTTCTTCCGTTTCATTGTGATCTACAATTCCTTTTATAGATTAAGATCGTAAAACTCTAATCACAATGAGAAAAACCGTTTGGATAATTTCCATACCCTAAAACGGCGCAGTAAACAGGAGCAGTAGAAGAAAAATTTACTTTCGTTGCATTCCAATAATGCAAATTTCAACATCATTTTTCCCGTATATACAAGTACACGTATATATATAATACCCTGGTGCCGCATCAGGTTGGTCATGCGGGTCAACCGAGGTTTCTTCTCTCCTCTTAAGACACACATTATAATTCTGCACACTTTTCGCCTCTCTCGCTGCATTCCCTTTTTTCATTTGGCTCGGAAAGGTGCGAAGCTGAAAACTTCTGGAGGCGTCACACGAGATTGATTGGATCATCCTTCATCCTCATACGCACGCTCCGTCCTCCTAATATCCACTTATAGCTCCAACACATCCACATGCTCTTCAATCTCTTCTGTTCCTTCGCCTTCGTCTTTCTCTCGTACGGCTTTTGTGCGGAACATAAAATACTTAATAGCCACGGAGTTATGCCGTCGCTGTTAAGCGTCTATGGCAGTTCATTGTCGGTTATCACGCAACGGCGCATCCTCGCAAAAAAAAAACAATGATTTCTCGATGTTTAGCCGAAAGACTCGTTACGTCAACAATCTTTGTTCAAAGTGATCCTGTCCGGAGTCCACCCACGAATGAGGAAAGAGCCATCGTCGACGCTGGATGGCGTCACAGCTTGATGCACTGATGGTCCACAAGAGAATCGAAGAGGAATAAACATGAATCATACGCACGAAGATGTAGAGAAAAAAAAATTGAAAAAAAAAAGATAAAGCAACAGGCATGTAGCGAGGCATCGCACGATTCCTAACCCGAGGCTGAGGCGAAACGTCGCCGCCCCCTCCTGCCCGCCTGACCTATACGGTATATGGTAATTTGGCCGAACGCTCACGGGCGCGCGTCCTCGACGTGAACTTTGATAATAACGCCGGGAGTGAAAAGGCGGCATGTCGCGGAGGTGGTACCACAAGGCGGGAGTGGCGCAGCAGCCAGGTGAAGCGTATACATGTACACCAAGCGCGCATCGCGGACTATATATATATATGTGTATTTATAACGTCGAACACCGAGCACAGGTGAACCAGGAACTGTTCGACGGTTGCCCGATCGCTCGATCGCTCGATCCTGAAGCCGTGCCCCGCGTGCACAGGTACTTCGGGCCATACCTTTGCAAATAGGACCTATGCGCTTACGTATAATACATAGGTATCTTGTGGACGCCCGATTCACTTCGGAATAAAGCGCTTACTGAACACAAACTCTCTGATCTACTCCCCCAATCGTTGGCTTTGGAAACAATCGTCGTGGCATTGACTGCCTTAAGGGTGCTTACCAGTTTAGCGCGCAAAGAAGGTGAATTTCGACTATTTGAGAATACCCAGTTTATAGAATGGTAAGTCCGTTTAGTGGTCCATTCTACATAGCTTCAAGTATCTTTACAATGTTTTTCACAAGTGGAGCGTCGCATGACAGGTTGCCTGGTTGAAGCACATATAACAAAACAAAATAATAAGACACACAATAACCGATAGACACTTACAAGGAACATCCCTCAGGTGTCCGCCTCCGATTTTGTTGAAACTCATATATGTGATAGGGCATCAAAAATGTTGAGACACGTATTTTTTTTTATCGGCGGAAAAACGGTTTTGAGGGGTGAAACGCACCCTCGAAAATGGGGATGTTTTTTCGTTTTTCGTCGATAACGTTTTAACGGTATGAGATATAAAAAAAATTCAAATTGCAACAATGTTTATTTTTTCATGTACTATACATTGGAGATGAGAACGATACCATTATCGACGAAAAACGAAAAACACCCCTATTTTCGAGGGCGCGTTTCACCCCTTAAAACCGTTTTTCCGCCGATAAAAAAAAATACGTATCGCTTACTTTTCGGTGCTTTATAACATATCCAAATTTCAACAAAATCGAAGGGTGTCACCTGAGGGATGTTCCTTGTTAGGCACACAAACATGGATTTGTCCAGCGACCAGATGGTTTATTATCCGAAAGGTTCCATGAACCTCTCGGCCGGTCGCGCCAACAAAGGGTTTATAGCTGTCAGTTTTGATTCACCAACATATTATTGCTAGTTTTTTTCCACCACTCGAAAGGTGAATTCTTCCAGGAATTTAAAGATCCAATGAGAATGTGCGATTTATTTTGGTAGGCGTCACCTTCAAACTTTGGAAACAGGGGGGCAAATTCGAGAATTGTCTATTGCTGAAAATAACAGTCAGTCCAACACTCGAACTCAACGCGAACAGCTCTCAACAAAACTGAATGGTTGCCGAGTCAACAATATCTTACATTTACACATCAAAGCAGTCATTTCACATTTTTCGTATTACACACCAACAACTGTATTATCTATGAAATTTCAAGTTTACCATTAAAGTCTTGGATCCTTATGCATTTACGCGAAACCAGTTGTCATCGATTAAAGTTTGATGCCACTGCGTCAACTTGAATTTGTCGGATTATAAACGCGCTGGAATTTACAACTCCAGTGGGTTATAACAAATCGCAAGTTCAACGCGGCATAACAACAAGATTCTTTCATAAGGCAGTGGGACGTATCGGATGAAGATTACTCGCTTCAGTCAATTGCAGTCAGTTTCAGCGATGCCATTGTGTGATGAAATGTTGGAAAGAGAAGTGTAATTATGGTTAAAAATATGAAGAACGGATGCTACTAACGGAATTTTCATTCTATCAAGTGGAAATCTAGAACATATTGTCGAAATTCATTTTTCTCTCCGGGTAGACTGGTTGTCGAGAAAAGCGAATTGGATTGATGTACGTATATGAAGCTTATCCGGATCCAGCTAAATTCAACCCGAATACATGATTTTGGTAATTGCTGCCTTTCTTATTATGACTGAGGAACTTCCAGTCGTAGCTTTTGTTAGAAGTAACTCGAAGCTAATGTATATGGAGGAATGGTTTTGGGGCCACCTGGAGTTCAGGGTTAGCTAGCAATGCTATTATGAAAAGTACCTTTTGTTTGGAGTTGGGTAAGCGTCTAAGAGTTTCCGTCCTTTTTTCGGATGAGAGTATCGGGATGCCTAGGTCGGAATTTCACACATAATTAATATATAGTCTTGCCACGTTCGAGTTTTTTAAATTGGAAAATATTTGTCAACAATGTAGTTATTATTGTTTAAACGAAGAACCGCTGTAGCTGCATGGCCAATCGGTGTACCTGGTTATGGCAATAGAATGATCTGAAAATAAAAATAAAAAAAAGTACGTTCAGTATAATAATGAAACTTTTGTATGACCGGATGGTTTTTTGAAATTTTGAAAATAACGAAACGGGCAAGCTATAGAAAGAAAAGTTCGATTTTCTGCAAAAAAAAAACAACTTTAATCATTTATTATTAACGGATGGATAAACATATAAAAAAAATCATCCGGCCATACGAGAGAAACATTATTTTGAATAGTTTACTATGCTCCGTCTGGATTTGCGGTGAGACGGACGTCTAGATTTTGAGACACAAATAACACCATTCCCTGAAACAAAGTTTTTAGAAAAGCGCGAAAATAAAGAAAATCGTAATGGCGCGGTTTGCCGTAACGCAAAAACGTGGGCGCTCTGACACTGCACAAAAACCGTCATAACTCATCAATTTTTTAAATTTCAACAAAGTCTTCATCGTAATCTTGAGTTAAGGCCGTAGGCTATAAAATAATACAACAAAAATTCTTCTCTACACTTTTATTAACCCTTTTTATTAGTATACAAAATCTTTTTTGCATATTTAGATTGTAGGTCCCTGAATAAGCATTTTTACAAATGATAAAGGTACTTTTGGGAGCAAAATCTGCCAGGAGATATGAAAGGAATTTAAAAAATTAATTTTCATTTCATTCCAACAATTCAAACTTCAATATCATAAACAAAAATCGTACATCCGAAATTTCAAGCTTATACCGATCCTGCAATTTCAGCCTAAAATACCTTAATCTTCAAACCCTACAATGTTACAATGTTAGTACGTTACCTTGATGCTTTCGCCCAACAAACGAACTACCAAGTGTCATGTGAAATAATCATGTACCCGAACAAAAAAAAATGAAATCTCACTATTCTGAAGTTTGCATTGATGCAATGTAACGAAAATTCATTTTGACCGAATCACATGAAGTTTTTGAGAGATTCAGGCTACGAAAATCGCTCGCGTGTTTTCGGAATCCTTATTGGAGATCGAACAGGTAAGCCGGACACAAGATTTCATCTATCAACGGCCTATTCCTAGTTGTAACAGTTGAAAGCAGCTCAGTTTTGGAATTTTTGGAATATAAAATCGTGATGATACATTACTACAAAATTAGGTATTTAAAATAGTATCATCTGAAGAACACTCTGTAATTTTGGTGTGTAAAGACATCTAATTATAATCGATTTACAGCCAATGTTCGGAAACTACTTCGCTAAAACTTTTCTTGCGATGAGCACTGCCTTTCTGAACCAAGTTATCTGATATTAAAAAATCAAACATATTTCTTTAGCATATTAGTTTATCCTATCCTTAATCGAAGAAATTTCCGAAACATCAAATTAAAACAAAATAGCGTGTGTTCAACATGAGAGTTTTGATTTTTGGGAAGAAAAGTGGGCATTTTTCGTTCATTAAATCGAAAGTATGGATCGGAAAAAAAATCCTTTGATCAAATACTTCATTTGTACATCTCGAAAAAGACCTAAAACTTTCCGAAAGATCGATGCAGTAGTTTTTGAGACATCTTGCTGGCCGACTTTGAAAACGTACTTTCGAGAAAAAAAAGCGTTTAAAGTTTCGAACGACCTCCCAAGCGTTTCGACGAGCGTCAACATAACAGCCTATAATTCTGTCAATTGTGACCCGATGACCTTGAAATTTTCACGGAACATTCATACGTCGATATACCCACTGTCAAAATATATTGGTTTTGAAAAAAGTGATTATTCTCTTACAACCAGGCAAGGCCCTTTAATGAAAAATAGTATACAGATTAATATGCAGATTGAATTTCATTGCATTCCAACGAAGCTACACCGTCCTCGAGTCGAAATTTAGACCCTCTTTTGAACCTCCTTTCGATCCCAATTTGTCATTCAATGGAGGTTCAAGAAGTTCAAATGGAAATCTCAAAAACATGTATATCAGAACCTACTGAATCTCCAAAAGTGGCAGAAATTGGACTTTTTCACTCAAAGGAGTTTTAGTAGGTTCATCTGAACCTCCTTTAAACCCTAGTGAGCCTGATTTAATGCTTACGCAAACCTACAGACCCTCTTTTAAACCTCCTTTCGCCCTACTAACTCTCCTTTGACTCCTTTCACCGGTGGCTCGCAGAGCCTCCTAGCCCTCCTTTAAACCTCTTCTGACCCTACTAACCCTCCTTTAAGCCTACTTCAATATGCTGCCCTCCGCTCGCCCCTCTTCTCTCCCATCCGCAGTTCACCGATATTCCAAGGGAGGGATAATTATAATTAAAAAATATTTTCAGTTACACGAAATAATTTATAGTTGTGACAATGTATGTATATGTTTCGAATTAATAAATCAATCTTATAATAAATAATCAAACATCATATTTTTAATTCACACATATAATTTATTTTTCAGATATAGCTTGACCCTACAGAACCTCCTTTGGATCCAATCTTTCATTTTCCTTTTGCTTTGGATTCAAAGGAGGTTCTGTAGGGTACAGATAGGACTTTAGGCCAAAACGAGGTTGTGTAGGTTCACGCAAGCCGAGCCCAAAGGCCTAAAGGAGGCTCAGGAGGTTGAATAGAAGGTTCAGTAGGGCTAAAGGAGGGTCGCCAACGGTGCAAATTTCTCCATACAGGTTCATGGGGAGTCAAAGGAGGGCGGCGGTCTGTGCGTTACAAAGGAAATAGGTTCTCGAGCATTCAAAGGAGGGTCTAAATTTCGACTCGGGTCGTGTAGTGCACCCCTTCGATGCTCGAGCCCTTCGACCCCAGTTCCAGACGACCATACACTTCCCCGTTACAACCAATCGTGGACAGGCGTACACCGGTCGCTCGATCTCCATCGCGTCACATCAATTGAAATTAATGGAAAGCCCCTTACTGGGTTCGAGAGGAAGGCGCGAGAGTGTGCCGACGCGTCGAGTAATTATAATGGAACTTTCTCCCTACGTTTAGTCGGCCATAGCTCATAGACCTACGTAATACAGCACGCCAAGACATCGCGATGAGTTAGCTACAATTTCGCAGTTTCATTTCGGTCGGTATGATGCACGGATATATATCCAGCGTACGGATAAATAATTGGGTGCGGCGTGCGCGCGCGCGCGCGTTTCACAGCGTAACCGTATCCACGTGCGCATCCCATATGGCAAAGAGATCGCCGGCGGTGCAACGATCGACGCCGCGCCGACGTTTCGCTAAAAGCCTGCACTCGGGGGTAACGTGTCTCATCTCGCAATAAGAGCTCGATTAAATGTCGAAGGCCGTGCTCGCGCACGGGCAAACTACCTCCGCTGACTTTCCCCCTAGCGGTCTTTTTCCTCGTCCTCGCCTTCGCCGCGATTTATTTATCTCTCCGACTGTAGCGAAGGAGCGCTGTTGATGCCCTCTTTCTCTCTTACTCGCTCGCCCTATGGATTTCGGCCAGATCCTTCGCTGCCGAGCAATGCGCGACGAGGAGCCCATCATCGAAAGCTAAAACTCTGCGGTGAGGCAGATCACGGATGGCGCGCACACACACACCCACACACACACACATAAGTCCACCGTCATCAAGTCGCCGGATTCTTTTGCGAGAGGGCCCGCCACGAGCTTAACTGCCGCCAGAGATATCTGGCACACTTCGTGCAAACTTGTGGCACACGTACCCAGCGAGCTCATACGGTGATCGCGCACGAGCTCGAAAATTTACGGCACGCGAGCGCATACTACTACCAGCATCGCTAATACACACCACTACTGATCCTTTTGACGGAGAGTAGTAGTGCATTCGCCTCTGCCCGCCGCTCCTTACATGCCGCGTATAAAATCGAGAGAGATACAAGTCTTGCCTGCCGCTCGCATTCACGAGCATCGTCATCTCTCCTCGGCTCATGGGGTACCGATCCCTCTCATCCGCGAACTTGTGCTAACTCTTGTACGATATTTAGATATCTGTACACACGTGAGCTTACTTATACATACGTTGCTGTAAGGCTGCTGCACGTACTTTCCGCTTGCGCAACTTGTGTACATGCGAGATGCGCAACAGCAGCGAGTGCAACATGATAAACGAACCGGAGAGCCGCGAGAGGAGAGATATCTGCACCGGCTGCACCCAGAGAGACTCGGCAGTCTCTGAAATCTTCGGCTGCACGCCGTGACAACGGAGAGACTGCCGCATGGGCTGAGCCTCGTATACGCCGGGCGACAGACACTTCCAAACAGACCACATCGGATGACGAAACTGATGGGCGATTTTTTTTTTTGCAAGGATATTTCGATGGTCTCGGGGGCTTACCACCTTGTTGACGGTTTTGAAAATATCGAATTCTGGGTTTCGACGGATTTTCGAAGCGTCGAAAATATTCGCTGAAGATTTCAATTCGATCCGTTCGAAATTGAGGGAGCTGTGGGCATTTTTACGTGGGTGCCTCGAACCGGCGAACTTTAAGCCAATATTATTCTGTCTGGAGGTCTAAACTTCGGGCGTTTTTTCGGGCTTGATAGAATAAAAACGAAAAATATTTCTAGCGTACATTTTTTCACAATCTTTTCATTAATGTTTCAAGGACTCACAAGAAAATGTGCAGAAAAAAGGATTGAAAAAGTTAGTGGCCTCTTAAAATGGCCGTGAAAAAAAGGGTCGAGGCGGTTGACATGATTCCAAAGCAGCCATTCATCTGAAATAGAAGTTAAACCAATCTTGTCGATTAATAAGAATATCATTATGGCAGGCACCAAAAAGAATTCAAAGGTGACTCAAAAAAAATTAATTTTAGGTACTATTGTTTTCAAAGTTTTGAATTAAAAAAAATAGTAATTATGATAATTTTGCAATGCCCAAAGTAGGGACGATAGAGGGATATATACTGACAGTCCATACCAAATTTGAAGTCAATCGGTTGAATCGAACTCGAGATCTTATGTAAACCAGGCTGAAAAGGGTAGTTTCGAGAAAAACGCGTTTAATGTTTTGAGTACAATTTCAGGCAATTGCAACTATCTAAGTGGTATGTCATACTTTATATTAGTCGGCCATTCCTGTCTCGTAAAGTGTGCCTTCCTCGACATCGAAATTATGATTTTCTAAAGCTCGTTGTTCCCTGCGAACAGTTCTAGCTGCTTCAGAAGCTTCTGAAGTTCGTCGAATCGGTCCAACCGGTCGATCGTATTCTGGTCTCGTTTGTTGGCGTAAATATTGGAACTTCCAAAATTTCCGTTTAAGGGCGTATTTTTAGGGGTCTATACTTTTAAAAAACGCCAAAATATTAAATATTAATATTTATATAATATTTAATATAATTATTAATTTAATATAATTAAAATTAATATAATTTAAAGAAAATATAAATATTTCTTGACAAAATTTTTTAAAAGCATACAGCCTTCAACGCGCTTGTGGGAAAATTAGTTTTTCACCACCGATGACCATATCTCAAAAATCACTGCATCGATCAACTTAAGATTTTACAAGCTTCATTTACATATCGAAAATCAGTGCTTGAACGAAAGTTTTTTCTCGATGCCCAGATCGTTTTATCAACGAAAATAGAACATTTTTTTCACCGAAAATCGGTATATTGATGTTAGACTGCGACAATTATTTCAAGAAATCAGTATTTCATTAACTCTTTCGTCCAAGGAGAAGATAATTTTACGCAAAAACTAAAAGCGTTCGACATTTTAAATCTAGGATGATTTGTTTTCAATCAACAATCGACATTCATGACCATTTTTGTTGTAAATAGAAAACGGATGTTTCATAAAACGTTCATATGCAAAACTTCATATGCTCCCAAAATCTACTCCCGCCATACACTCAATCAAATTTCCGCCATAAAAGCGAGCGAGGTCGCGATCAAAAGCTACTTTTTACCAAACGTTCCAAAGTCTCAAAAGAACGAATTATCAACCCCGCATCATGCTACAGCCCTGATGAGAATCATTTCAACATGCCAGATTCGAGACCACAGAATCATTGCGAAAAGAGTTCCACAGCGAGCTTTTTCCGCGAGCACGGTGGTGTGCGCCAGTAGCCAAGAGATTCATCTGTTCTCCCCCGTCGCCTACCTTTTCTTCGCCATACGTTTCGTTGCATTGTGCAGGGTACACGCGCCCGTGGTTGTACCGTTCTGATTAACGGCCCCCTTCGGATTATCCGCGTTGTGTTTCTCCGGTACACGGCGTTGTCGTCGGCATCTGCCTGGAGAAATAAATCCAAATTCCCCGTTGGGATCTTTCTCTCGTCTCTCTATCGTCCTACTGCCGGGGAATCAGGCAAGATCTTTGCCGGGTCTGCCGGAATGTATCGGTTCGGCATGGAGAGAAGGTGGTCGGGTAGCCGTTGGCGCTTAATCCTCGTCGAAGATATCGCGACTGCACCTGTGTTGGGCCAGGAACGTGATAGCCCCGCAATGTCGATAATCCTTGCAGGGGCATATCCTGCTTCGTTGGGTTTTATCGATAGACTCCATATACGAGCAACAAAATGAGAATCTCCGTCCGGATGCGTGGGCGCAGAGCCTCTAGACGATGCGATTCGATCGTTATACCTATTCGTAAGCTATCAACCATTCAGCTCGTTCTCATCGATGCGCGAGTTCTCTCGAGTGCTGTCTGTATCAGTGTGTGTGTGTTCGTTTGAAATGGGAGAACGATGCACCCAGCGAAAGAACGAAGTTCTCTCCCTACGTTCCTTGGCGTAACGAACGGGCAAATCAGAGCTATATGGAGCGTCGAGCGGGAGCGGCTCTCGGAGTCCTTCGCGGAGTGCATACTGCAGTCAGAATGCACCGAGTGAACGGGGGGGATTCAGTGGTACGAGTCTCGTTGTTGATCCACTACTTGCCTCGCCTTATTCTCTCTCCCTCTCTTTCTTGGCTCTCCCATGGAAGACTTTAGTATTCTACCTGCGTCACATGTTAACTCGTGCCGCTAACTATGCGCTGCTCTTCTTATTCTTCTTCTTCATCTACTTCGGCCTTTCGTGGTAACACAACGTATACATGTCGTACGTAAAACCGTGCACGTCGTCACAATATTATGGAAATATCACTAACTGTCGGGCTGCTCGCGGACCGTCCCGTGAATATAATGACAGAGAATGGCCGAGGGGGAAACGTGGCCACGTATTTGTATCGTGGATGTAGCTCGCCAATCGTAGACTAATAATCCTTGCTCTCGTGATACCCTAACGATTATGTAGATATCGCTGACTCACTGCTGGATAATCGTCTTTGTTACCATGAAAGTCGAACGCCGAGAAAATTGATGTGAATGTTATACTTTTTTTTGTTCCTGCGCTTCTCATCCGTGTGTCCTTACGTGCTTTTACGATGGCATCCCTTTCACTTTTATGTCACATTTGTCGCGGCAGTATTTGCAGTTCCTGAGAAACGTTTCCTGATGAATTACTGCATTTGATTTGCCAGAGAGCACAGGGAAACTGAAGCGGTCCCCCATCTCAAAGCCAACGCTCAGCATGGGAGATAGCCAAAGTCCGCTAGGATCTTTAATGAATATGGAGACCTGTCTCGTAGGATAATTACTGAATTACCCTTAGCCGCTTCCACGTCTTAGCAAAAACCACACTTGCAGAGATTTTTGATTGCTCGTTTTCCTGCGTCTAGTGCTTGCTGTCTCGATAATTGAATCAAGCGTTGTATCGCAATGTTGCGGATAACTGGACTGCTACAATGGCCACGAAAGTTTGCCTCTAGATGCTTGCTCGAGTATGTTGAAGCCATAGATCATGGTGGGATCGGAGGCGCCTGTGAGTCGGCGCCCAAAGATCCAAGTGCCCCTAGTGGTTGCGTTTATCATTGCATGGACAGAACAGTGGTAGAACAAACGAGGAAGCCAGTCCGCACCTTTAGCGCGGAAGCGCATTCATACCTGGTCTCTTAAAGGCAGCTCTATTTGTCATTGAATTCACTGTAATTTAGCGTCCGTGTGATATCGCCGCGGCTGCCTAGCCTATGCAAGCCGGCGTTGATGGCGGAACGGTGACATAACGCGTATGATTTATAAATTATGCGAGTGCGTTTAACGCGCCTTCGAGAGTGCCTCATTATTATTTGTTTCGAAATCAGCGATGCTCCGCGCGCCTTCAGCCTTTTCTGATGATAGAGCGGCTCGGTACTGTGAAATCGATTGAATCGGGTGCCGGTTGCCATCGTGGCAAAAGCAATGGCCTGAGCAAATGCGTGAGCAAAAATGGTGGCAGACGGAGAACGCCTTCGAAAAAAAGGACAAGTGGAGAAAGGCAGAAGGGTAAAAGGGATCAGCTACGGAGCATGCAGAGTTTCCTCTTTTCATCTGGGAATATAAATTCAATGGTCCATGGCTGAGACTCATCCTGGCAGCCGACAAACGGAATCTCGCGAAACGAGCACGTACGGGGACGAGCATTTGCATCTGCACCGTCCTCGAGGAGAGCTCGGGGACTTGCCTCGCACTCCACCGGTCTCCCGTACACTTTTGCTTCTGCTTTTACTTCGCCTTCTGCTGCTGCTTGCTGCTGCCGTTGCTGATGCTGCGCCTCTGTATAGCCTGTACATTATAGCTCTTATAATGCACGAGGAAAATATGAGTTGGCTGGTGCGGCTCGGTTGTCCGAACCTGCCTCTCATCTCGCGACTGCGATGCCGGCGTCGCTCCGAGAGAACAATGCGACCAGTTCCGACTATCCACTCTCTTTACCTCTGTCGCGGCCGGCTGCCAGACCGGCGGAGCTCCACTGTGATACAACACGCCGTTGCAACCAGGGCATCACCAATGTCACAGCGATCCGTCAAACTCGCCGAATTTCTATCAACTTCGATCTGGAATTTCTGGAACTTCGACCTGACGAGAATCGTCGAATTTTGCTACTCATTCGGAGCTGATAAGTAGCACCACCTTGTTAGGTCGAATCCCGTATGGAAAAGCTTGAAGTCGATGTCGAAGATATTAATCAATTCTATTCAAAATTTAGGCCTAATTGCTTAAAATTTTAAGGCGTAATATTAATTTAATAAATATTTCTTCGCAATGAACAAATCGGTAATGGCATTTTTCCTATTTATAGAATCGTACGTGGAAGAAATATCAAAATGTTTCTCAATGTAGATGCAATACGGGAGAAGAACCAGCGATTTTGGGGAAACCTTTGAAAATCTTTATGCTATTACCTTTGATGGAACCCTTTCTTTCGCTAACATTAAGATGCAATGAAATTGGCAGGGTACGTTGCTTCGACGAATATTAATATTTAAAAACATCGTTTCTGCGTCTCCAGGGTGTTAAATCTAGATAAAAAAAAAACACTTCGGTATTTCACTTGAAGGTTAATCCAGAAAATTGGAAAATTTGACTGCGGAAGCGTGCCGCCATTTCGTATTGATTTTTTTAAAGTTCTTGGCCGTTTTTTACATTTCCGGAAGCTTATTGTAAGTCTTCAATGAAATACTTTTTTTTTCGAGTCCAAAGCCCCCGTATCAAATGTTGGCTTGGTATGGTCGTCCTTAAGTGTATTTGGACCGTATTAATCGAGCGATAAATATTTTTATCAGCGGTTGTCTGCGTGGATGTTTTTGAATGGACTTTTGCAAATACATTGATGAGTCCATCAGTGTGCAACTTTTTGTTTATACACCGGTTGGCAAGATTTTGTGTATACTGGATCTTCGCAATCTGCGTCATCTACAGCGCTGCAACATGGCAAAAATAATAGTACTCGCTGACTCCGTACTTTATGGTTGAAAAAATCCGCCGGTTATCAAAGGCTCGTTATTATGCATGCTCATTCGTGCATCGTACGTAATGTAAATTCGAACTCATTTCCAGGAGAGATTCACTGCAAATGCAACGCGCACGTTTGATATGTGAAATTGCGTGGGTATTGCGCAGGGCTACCTTTTGCTATCTCGTCTAATCACTGTCGGGAAAAGTCGTTAGTGGTCACTAACGTCACCTGGAGCTTGTGCCACGTTTCCCTCGTCTCTCTCTCTCTCTCTCTGTTTCTCCAGAGCTTTAGATCTCTTAGTCGGTCGTACCTTCGTTTGTGGTCGTTGTTAAGTTAATGTTACGATAAACGGGCAGATGACGTAAGCCAGGGAGAGGGAGCGAGAGGGATGCTACAAGGAGATGGCGAGAGAGGGGGGGGCGTTACTACAAGGAGGTGAAGAGAAACAGAGTGACAGAGAGAGAGAGAGAGAGAGAGAGAGATGCGAAAAGAAGATGACGAGAGAGGAAGCTGTCGCAAGTTATATTTGATCTCACTCTTTCTCTCGCTCTCTCTCTCTCTCTCTCTCTCTCTGCGCAAATATGAGTTCAACCGTTTCTCTGCCTACGTTCTTACGAGTTTCTTTACCACACGAAAGAAAAAAAAGTGCGGAATATGAGTGCTCGTGTCTCCACAAGAACCATACACACGCGCACACCCATACAGTCGTTTGCTCGTTGCAAACAACGGCACAAACATGCTGAAATGTAGCGGCCAACGGCTATGTGGATAACTTCTGTCGAGATCCTGGCTCATATGGGGAAAGACGCGAGCTCGAATCTCCGTTGGTGGTTCTTTGACCGAGGAAATTCTCTGGTGACCCTTCTCCCTCTCTATCTGACAGAAAATCGAGTGCGGGTCACTTCCCTCCTCTCTCTCTTTCTCTCTCTCTCTCTCTCTCTCTCTCTCTCTCTCTCTCTGTCTCTGCCTCTTGTTCCACTTGACAAGAACGCGCACAGAGAAAGAGGGGGAGAGAAAGAGATAGAGAGAGAGAGAGAGGGAGAGAGAGAGAGAGAGAGAGAGAGAGAGAGAGAGAGAGAGAGAGAGAGAGAGAGAGAGAGAGAGAGAGAGAGAGAGAGAGAGAGAGAGAGAGAGAGAGAGAGGAAGCGCAGAGGGACCGACTCGTGCGGGGCACCGCGAAGAAAATACGTTCAAAGCCACACATCGAAGGCGCGCACAAGCGAAGAAAATTCTTGCCCTTTAGCGAGGTATATACCGGCCATCGCCGAGGGAATCTCACCACGGGAGGCCAATTACACGTGTGCCCGGTGCGCGTACCCGTAATTGCGGCAATGAAAATTCTAATGACACCGCACGCTGTCAACCGCGCGCGCGCGCGATGCGAGAGCGCGCGCCGTGTGTGTCTCGCGCCGTCTCGGTGCGGAAGAAGAGGAGGGCCGTCTCTGGATAAGTCAGGAGAAGTTAGCAGTCCCGCGGGTGTAAGGCAATATCGTAAAGCGCGTCGAGAGTTCGCGCAGTGCTCGTCCGCCTCGTCTTCCTCTTGCACACGAACATCTCCCAAGATACGAAAAGTGCATCTCTCCGCGCCTGTTTAAGAAATAATTATTTTAAGAAAAACAGACTCTCGGTGCCTTCGCTAAATTTCCCTCGACGTTACGCGCCGTGTGGCGCGCACTGCTTCGATGCGACTATTCCTATTTTAACCTTTAGACGCAATGCGCGCTGCCATATATATATATGCGCATGTGCATTTTGCCCACACGTACAATAAATAGATGTATATAAGGTGAGGACATTTTCCAACTTTGTCCGTCGCGAGAGAGAAGAAGAGGCACGTAAAATTTATGCACCCTTCGCTCCTGTGATGCTGCACGAAATCACCAAGCTCTTTATGCGACAGCTTATTACTTTTACGCTGTTTTTTTTATGCTTACTTTTACGCTGTTCATCGGGGGGAATCTTATTTTTGCGCCGTTAAGTGGTGTTGCCTAGTTGTGAAAGTCGAAAAATCACTATTTTTAAGACTATCTTTTAACAGTATATCATTTCGTAAATGTTTCCTGAAAATTTCGAGGTGATCGGTTAAAAATTGACAGATTTATGTCGACACCCGTCTGAACGCTGGAGCGTCGCCCTAAACTTTTAACTCTTTTTCTCGAAAGTACGTTTTCAAAGTCGGCGAGCGAAATATTGCAAAAACTACTACTTTCTAGGTGTAAAAATATCGTATTCGATCGAAGGATTTTTTTTCCGATGTATACTTTCGATTTAATGAACGAAAAATGCTCATTTTTTTACATAAATTAAAACTCACTTTGAACATGCGCTTTTTTTTAACTTGATATTTCGGAAATTACTTCGATTAGTCATATGGTCAACTTATTAGTATAGTTACTAACGAAGTCCGATTTGTTCATATTAGTTTAACTGATTCAGAAGGGCACTGCTCGCCCCAAAGGACGTTCTCGAAAGGTGCTTTTTGGACATCGGCCGTAAATCGATTATATTTTAATATTTTTACACAAAAAATTACAGAGTAATCTCCAGATGAAACTTTTTCACGTACACAATTTGGTACAAAGTAATCATCACGATTTTCTAAAAATAAAAACTGCCGCAAAGGACACGTAGCGCGAGGAAATCAATGTAATTAGAGGGAAATTCTGTATTTTCAAGAATGTCAACGACGATGTTCAGGTACGAGGAGCGTTAAATGGCCAATACTTGAATGGGTAAACGCAGCTGAATGCCAGTAGCATCGGCATGGGTTTTGAACAGTTTCCCTGAGTCCTCGTGCAAATTTAATACAGTTGGCCATTAGGAGAGGGATGGACTGTGGGATCGTCTTGAAGTTTTCATCGTTGGAGTGCAACGACTTTTTTTACTTTATCAACGCTTGAATAATTTTCTTGCAGCCTTTAGAACTTTTTTAGATTTTTTTTTGCAGCAGAACAACGTATGCACGATGCTCGTAGCCAGATATGCCAAAAAAAATGGATGGTCAAGAGTTCATGATTTAGAAAAAAATGTATTTTCGTTGCATTCCAACTATGTAGATTTCGACATCATGGCTGTGGGAAACGCAGGAGGAATTACAAGAATTCGCATAAGATGATTAGGAAGGTGGATAAGTAAAGTGACTCGTGGGGAGGAAGAGTCAGAGGGATGGGGCCATTAAAACTGGATAGGACATGCCAAGGACAATTATTTTATATTATTATATTTATATTATATTATATTATTTTTATATTAGATATTATATTTATATTATTCGAAAAATTGAAAATAACAATTGGATTTTCCGCCTGTTCCTCGAGATTACCTAGTAGTACCCTCACTTCATGTCGTTGTTCCCGTAAAGCCATCTTAAGACACTCTCTCGTTACCGGCGACGACAGCATATTGTGGTGTATTCTTCATTCCTTATATTTGTGTCAAAAAAGCCATATGTATTAAAAAAGAGACCCACCAAGGATGGGAAAGAGCGAGAAGCATCGTTCCTTTTCAAAGAAGTAGGGAAAAGAAGACCGTTGGAATAAACGGGTCAGGCCATTCGAACAACAAGTCGAAGAACAGACAAGGATTTTGAGACGTTCACATCAGGGTAAGCTCACGATTTTTCTCAGGCGTCAGGAATTGGAAACCCTTTACACACGCGACCGCTAGGCCGCCGCGGGTACTGCACCTTAAATTATACGTAAATCATTAGATAGATTTACGTCGCGTATGTGACGTGATTCAGTGATATTCAGTGATATTGGCAGGCTACTGGCAGATCCGTGAAAGAAATAAGGAGGGCAGCCATAAAAAAATTCGGGTCCCATGAGGGATTGAATATGGATTCCCTACTAGGGCTTTCTACAACACAATCGGACTAGGCCCCGACAGGAAAATAACAGGGTTGGGTAATTTATTCAAAAAAGGTCGTAGCGAGGAAAATGATAAAGGGGCCCAGACGGGATCCGTCAGGGCAGTGGTTGTTACAGGGCATACAATATAAACTGTAAAACTAAAGTTGTTTTTTATTTTATAATTTCGAGGTGAAGAATAAATAATCCTTTATTTGAAGAAAATAGTTTTCATTATTGCAAAACACCTCGCTTGATATGTATCCACTAATAAAGCTGATAATTATAGGGCAGTAATAGGGTTGCTTCATGGCTTCGATCGGGTTCTGTTGAGGCAACCAGTCGGGCCCTGATTCATGAGCCTCTTTAGGTCCTCGTCGACAAAGTGTGACCGGCCTCAAAGGGACCTGGTCAGGGACCTTGCAGAGTAAGGGAAAAATAATCGGGGCCTAGTCAAAGCCCTGGCTGAATTCTTTCACGGGGATATGTAAACAGAGGAAACTCACAAGAAAAACCCTCATTCTACCGGACCTCCATTCGACGGTTAAGGACACTCTCAATGTACTTGACGAACGACTATTCGGAAATCAACTAGAAGAAAACCTCAAGAAGCCTAAAACCTTAGAACGTGCATCAAAGGCCTTAAGCAAGTCGACATTCAACAAACTGTCCAAAAACCTCTCAAGAGTCCGTACCAGGCATACAAAACTGGGCCAAGGACGACGAACGGAGCCAAAAATATGTCAAATCCGCGAAACTTGAGTTTTCGGAAGTCAGGATCCAAACGACCCATCGCGTACGAGAAAAATGATAGTAAATCCCGAAACTACCTTAGTGGGTCGTCTTAATTATTTCCAAGAAAGATAGACACTGATTACCTCGGACTTGGTAATTTTTAATTGGATATCTGGTGTAGAATTGCCCCTCATACAAGGTACCTACCAAAGATCGGCTCCCAGTGAACTCCACTAGTCACACATAGAAAGAGTACACATCTCGGAACAGATCAATAAATTACAAAAGAAAGCAGCAATAGAAAGATGCAAACTATCGCAAGGATAGTTCGTATCGTGAATTTTTCTCATTCCAAAAACAGATGGTTCTAATCACTTAATTTTAAACCTCAAGAAACTAAATGAGTCAATTCAGACCAATCATTTTTCATCATAAGATATCCAAACGGCCCGAAACCTAATATACCATGACTCTTATATGGTCACCCTGGATCTAAAAGACGCATACTACGACGTTCCAATCAAAAGATCGTGTAGCAAATTCTTGCTGTTTTACTTTGGGGAAGACCTTTTTGAGTTTAGTTGCTTACCAGTCGATTTGAATATAGTACCCTTTATATTAACCAATCTTATAAGACCCATAGTTTCTCTAATATACTCGAATGATCTACTTTCAATCGGAAATTGTGACCAAGATTGTCTCAAAGTCTGGACACGACTCATTTTGTATTGGAAGACTTAGGCTTCGTCATTGATGAAAAAAAGCCAATTTGAACATTCAAAGAGATGTTAATCACTAGGGTTTCAGACCACTTTCCACCAAAAGTTCCCACTGCTCAGATATCTTAGCCCCTTGAAGATAATAGTAGAGCTTCGAAATAATGAAGAATATGTCACAACACGCGGTCGTCGCGGTAACGAGAAAAAAGTTTCAAGATGGCTATAAACATGTCGTGATAACGACATGAAGTGAGCGTACTCCTAGGTGATCTCTTCGAAAGAGACGCTGCATACAATTTCGATAGAACTTCATTTAAGGTCAAACTCGTTTAATCGTTCAATTTTCTTTGGCTTGCCCTTCACGAAAAATTGGAAACAACAATTTAATATATACATTTTGATAGATTGATATTAAAAACCACATATGAAAAATGTTAAATACATATAAATAATCTGTATTTCTAATTTCTCGTGGTGTGACCTCGGCTTATACGATCCCATCATTGGACTTTTACCTTTCACGTGTTAATTTACTTATATATACGGAAAATACCAAGACGACATATATATACACACACACGTTAATGTTGTTCCCCATAAGTGAAAACGAATTTTGTCCAGAAACAATATACAGATCATCGTCGCGATATAAAACTCAATAAGCACACGCAGACGTAAAGTTGAAGGCTGTGATGATCGTGAGTGACGACAATAACGAGGAACGTAGTTGACAGTTATGTCGTACAATCGAAACAGACATCTAAAAAAATCAAGCGGTAAATTTTTTTCGCAGCTATACGTGGTGAGAAGTGGCTGAAGGTGGAGAAGGCTGGAAGTGCCTTGAGATTCTTGATGCCGCGAAGTCGAAAGAGACGGCTTGGCAAAAAGAGAATTTTTTCGCTACCGGAGCCTGACAGGCGTGGCCGTAAGAAAGCTTGATTAATAACCGAATAATAATACGGTACGGGCGTGCTCGGCCATTGTTCAGCGTGTTGCGCGATCCTTCGCCATTGCATACACACATACCGCACACTATTGTGTACTTTGAATCTCCGTACTCGAGATAAATAGATAAAATCCAAGCTATGTACATACATCGAGGTGCCTTTCCTGGTAGGTGATGCTTTGTTTCCATTTTTCCTTTTTTTCTCTGTACGGCGCCCACCTGCAGGAACCGCGTTCCTGAATTTACGGTGATACTGAATTCCACGCCTATACTAAATGAGTAATGGCAATTGGGTCCGTGATGATGTTCAAAAGAATTGAGTGATCTTCTTTCAATGAGAGAAATTTTGCACGATGACGAAGGGTGCACGATAATGGAGTGCCACCGTTCGAACGCAAAGAAAATACTTTTTTTTTAATTGCCAATTCTTTTCGGCAGGTCAAAGGCAATTGCTTAGTTTTTGTTTCGAAATCCTACAGTCTAAAACGACACTGAAGTCTGCATCCTTGGAACGCAACGAAAATATATCATGTTCGAATCGGTGGAATTTCTAACGGATTTAGCCTGGAAAAATCACTTGGATGTTGTAGAGAATCCTCATTCAGGATTGAGCACCCAAATCAGTAAAAAAAGGCTTTGGATGTCGATCAAAATAACAAGATGAAGAAAAATGATGATTGACAAGATGAAATGAATTTCGTTGCATTCTGACTCTGCAAAATTCAACGTCATAAGCTTAGACCTGTGGAGAACGATTTTGGATAACAATACAAATGGAGGGAAAAAAGCAACTAAAAAAGAATTCTTATTACACTCCAGTGATGCGAACCAAATGGTGTGCATCAGAATGCCATGAAAAATTGTTTATTCAAATCACCGAAGTTGTTCTTCGAACTATTTGGACTACCCAAAAAACTCCGGACAGTTTTTTTAAATCTCCACATGTCAAAACTGCAAGCGTGATTATTTTTCAGTGTGAAAAATAGAGGAATTAAAAAAATTGTAAAGTAATTCTCATCGCATTCCAGCGATACGATACTTTTGTTAACGCAAATATAATATAATTTTATCAAATCAACCACATTTTTGCTGTACTCTAATTAATTTTGATCGAGTCTTCTTCTACATTATGTTCGGTTACCAAATTACAAAAAATACAGTAATGTGTGCGTGAAAAAAATATTCCAACAAGCCGTGGTTTCAGGAACGTATAAAAATAAAAATAAAATAATCGTTCGTGATTGAACGCCATGAATTATCGCGCAAGAATGTATCTTGCGCAAAAAATTGCGCGACCGATCAGAAAAAGCAACGTTCCAGCCGCACTACATATATACATATATATATTGCACGAGTAAACATCATGCCTTATCTATTTCCCAATAAATTGACAAATTTATGAGCCGCGGACTGGTCAAATTACGAAAAAGGTAAACCGATTAATAACCGGATGAGTAATGCGCGGAGCTTTCCACACAAGAGCGCGCATCGATATATCTGGCAGAGAATTTTTCCCTGCCATTCTTCATCCTGCATATCGGTCTCGGGACGTTTTAATACTTGCAAATTTCTTGTCGACATTTCGTGGACGATGTGTGTGCATATACCTTCTTTTTTTTCCAATCATAAATACCAAAAAGTTATGCCTCTGCGTTTGATGCTCTGTGCCGTTTCAGCCCTTTCCCTCGGCGAACACGCCCTCGATGATCCCGTATTTGCACACGGCGTAGAGTTTCTTTTCGCACTTTCTCGTTACGCCCCCCCTCGCATAAAGATAAATCCATGTTACGCGATCGTGCGCTTCTCAACGCGGAAAGACCGAGATAGAATCGTGAAAGAATTAAAAGGAGAAAAGAAAACAAACGTAAGAACTCACACAAGAGGTAGCTGTCTGCGAATGAGAGTCATCGATCATTTTTGAAAAAAGACCCGAAGTGGCTGGTGAATAATTAAGAGGTTGGCGTTCTCTACCTCGCTTTCTTTCTCTCGCCCTCTTGTTCTGGTTTTCTCTTTCGTTTTTGTTACAGTTGCGAGGTATGAATATATGTGTGTGTGTGTGTGTGTGTGTGTGTGTGTGTGCGCGCGCGCGCGTGTAAAAGGCTTGTTTGAAGTCGTTATATCTGTATAATGTTGGCTATCAGCACATCTGGCTGCTTCGAGAATAGTCGTCGAGATTTCTTTTACCAACCCGTGGAGTTTGAAGATAGGACTGGTTGGATTGAACTTTCGATACATATGTTTCCATTCATCCAAACGTCATTTTGAAGACATTGGCCCGTGCAGAAATTGTCGTAGGGATCCAATTGGATTCCCATACTCGTCCTTGCTTCCCGATAGGGATCCAATGGATTACCGCATTGGATCCCTATACTAAGACATCCCGCTCGTACTTTGTATTCTAATCGGGATTCCCCATTGGAATCCAATGTATCAATCCAATTTGAATCCTAAAGCGTTCCCACATTATCGAACAGGACCCAATACGATTCTTGATGGATCCCATCGCATTCTGTGCGTTGAATTTTCTAAACGGAACATACCGATGTACAAAATGCGCGGATCTTAAAAAGTATTAATTTGTTCTTAACCCTTCGTTGACACACTTATATTTGTCCACGATTTTGACACAGTGGATCAATTTTACCGGGTACTACTTCATCCACCTGTCAGTAACAACCCTTCGGTTGGTTTTTATTCAAAAAAATCAGAGATACACTTTAAACATTTCTCAATATGTTTGCATAATTGAAATTGGAAAAATATGGATTTGAATTGTTGTAAAAAAAATTTGAAAACTTTCAATTTTGGGTAAGTGAGCTCTTCATTCCAAATTCGTCGGTGTCAAAATGACCCAGTGTGTCAACGTAGGATGAAAAAAGTATAAATCGGTTAAGAAAATATATCTCTAAAATCAATTTGAATCACACCACTGAATATCTACTGTAATTATCGTTTGTGACTTATTTTACTGCACTTTGATAGATTATCAGCACACACGGACATGCTCCCGAAGCGTGCAGGTTATGTTTCAACGAGCTGATTTTTTTTCTCGTGACGTCGACCAACTGAATACTACCCCGAATTCCTTCAATTTTCATCAAAGTTTAAAAAATAGGTCTAAGAGGAACAGTCTCGAAAGTTGACATCTAAAAAGAATACTTATATCTACCCATTTAAACAGCTTCCAATTGCTTTAAAAAACTTCCAAGATAAAAGTACATACAAAGTTTATTAAAAAAATAAGGTGACTTTTCAAATTTCGCGGCCTACGTACATTCGATTTTCGATTTTTTTTGTTATGTTGGTACACACGTCACCATCATATGGTGACATTGTCAGCCATTTTTGCATATTTAGTTTGATTTCGACAGATATAAAGGTTAGACGTGTTTTGGTGTGCTTGGCGATTTTTTTGCTATCGATTTGTGGCAAAACAGTTCATGGCTTTTGCATCACGATAATGCACCTACTCACACATCGTTGCTTGTTCGTGATTTTTTGTCCAATAACAACACCGTAATCATGCCTCAGCCACCGTATTCACCGGACTTGGCCCCCTGCGACTTTTTTCTGTTCCCGAAACTGAAAAGACCCATGAAAGGACGGAGATTTGCCACGATTGAGGAGATAACGACCGCATCGCTGGGAGAGCTCAAGGCCATCAAGCGCATATCAAAAGTGCTTTGAGGATTGGAAAAAGCGCTGTCCCAAGTGTATTATATCTGAGGGCGATTACTTTGCAGGGGACAAAATAGATATTGATGAATAAATAAATATTTTTCGAGATAAATAAAAAGTCACCTTAGATTTTTGACAAACCTCGCACACGAAAGAGAAAAAACATAAAAACTTACGCTACTGGAAAACGCGGTAAAAATGGTTGCTTTCGTAAAAGCTAAGAAAGATCGTAGAACATAAACGTGAGTGATTCGGACAAGTATCTAGATACCAGGTGAAGAAGTATGAAACCGGAATTTCCCTATAGATGGTGCTAGTCATCAGTTTAGGGACCGTAACACCTCTTCTGCAGCGCCATCATCTGCCTCTAACAGCTGACGAAGATTTTCAATACACAACAACCCAAGTTCCCTGCACCGGTATATTTTTTTATAACCTTAAACATGTCGAGTTTTGTGTCTGCGAACTACGATTTGCGGACAGCATTGGTTTTCTGTTATCATTTGAACAAAACTGCTGCAGAATCGCATCGAATGCTTGTCGAAGCTTACGGTGAACATGCTCTTGGTAAAACACAGTGTTTCGAGTGGTTCAAAAAATTCAAAAGTGATGAATTTGACGTGAGAAACGAAGAGCGTGAGAAACCACTGAAAAAGTTCGCCGACAACGAATTGCGAGCCTTATTGTACGAAGATGATATTCAAAGTCATCAAGAACTCGTTTTCATCATTTTCAAACAACAGACGTGTAATTTTTACAAAAAATATTCCGGCTTCATACTTCATACACCTGGTAGATACGAGGCACCTACATTTTCCCTTTGCACGTCACTTTTCGAGCCATCCTGTGCATACACACCGATGAAAAAAGATGCAAATTGATTGTTGGTCGATCGCGATTCGAAAACAGCGCGCGGAATTTGATTGCAAGGTACCTTCGAGCAATCCTTCCTCGCGTTGCAACCATATTTTTTTTGTTTCGTTTAATTCTCATTTATCGTATTTGCTCTCGACGAGAGCCTTCGGGACAACTACCAAATTACAAAATGACGTGGTCGATGCATGGGCTCGTCGACAGCTCCAAACTCGAGGCGGTTATGCATAGCCACGATTTTTTTGCGCACATACCCATCGTGACAGCGAGATGAGAGAGTCGAGAAGGACGTGCGCGTCCGATACGTAATTTTTCAAGCTGCGCCTGGCCGAGACTTCCGGCACGCGTCCCGCCCCTACACCAACGGCCATATAGTAGCACGCCACGATGCATATATAAGTGCACCGCGAGAGGGGACTCATCGTCTCTTTTCCGGAGCGTTAATAAATTCTGACGTGCCTTCTCCACCTTGTATTTATCAAACGTCAAGGTCCTGCAATCGTTGCTGTTTTTTGTCGTTTTTCAATTGTTCCAGTGACTTAGGCGTAAAACTCTGACGTCAGGGTGGTTGGTGGTCTTTCGTCTCATGTCAGATAAAACGTATGACGTTCGAACTGTATACAGGCAGGGTAAAAGGGATAAAGGGTGAACGTGACATAATTCGCCTCTTTCTTCCCGATACAATATGAGTATGTTTTATTGCTATAACAATTGGACAAACGATTGGCGTATGTTTATTATTTCTTAAAGATTGAAACATATATCTGCCATTGTGGACATATTGCTGGAGAGGAGGAGAAAAATCGATAACATCACCACGACGTAAAACATGAAACCTTCGAAAAAATTTAGTGGTAGCTAGAATAATTAAAAAGGATCCTACTTATTTAACATTTTTTTTGCCAAACTTTTTCTTGTACACTTACACATACCTACGACGCGAAGTGAGTTGAACAGTAACAGGTGAAATCTAGTGCGCGGTTATATGAAATATTTCTATTCGCCATCTCTCCCTTATAGCCAACTTCCTCGGAATTACCGTAATGAAAATGAAGAAAATAAGATGTCCGAAAGAGTATTCGTTGCGTTCCAATGAAATGTCAACACCATCGATGCTATCGGTCCACCTGATCAAACTGCCGCAATTATTGTGCGCCCGGCAACTTTCTTTTCCCGCGTCCTCTTTAATTGTCCTGCTGAACGCCTTTTCGAACGAATGCTTTCTGTTCCCCGTTTTTTCTTTCACTCTCATACGAAAGGGCGGAACCGTTTCACTCACGTCGGAGTCTCGTTAATCCCGGTGGCCGGGGAACAGCTCTCGACTGAAAATGCATATTACGGAGTGAGCGCGAGGTGCGATGATTTATCGGCGGGTGGTACGTGCTGGTGTCTCCTTGCGGTTTAGAGTAGCGTGTAAGTGCCTTTTGCGCGCGATTACAGGCCGCGGTGCGACACACTGTAGAATAACGTGAGCGAGCGCTGCAATCCCTTGAGGACGCTCCATATTACGGTGTCCATATTACGAACGAGCGCGAGCGCTAAATGCTGCTCGTTAAACGAGTTCGCGTATATTGCTTAGAGAAGTACTTGCCGTGTGCTGTGTCTGTTGTCGCTCACGCGCGTTCGTTCTTTCGCCGTTGTACCGTCCCGTCGTACTCCCCAAGTGTCTCATTAGGGGACCAAATTAACTGGGAACGAACGGCCAGAAAATGTGGCGTCTGGTACACCTTGCATGGACAGGTCATCGTGCACTGGAAATCGCGGCGATCACTGGCTGTGATCCTGATACATTGGGCAATAGTTAAGAGAAGAATGATCAAAAATACTTCGGCGATCTCCCGACTCAAGCTGCGTTGGCTTGGGCCGGCATTGGGATGGGTGACCCCTCAGCAGCGCACTGGCGCCGACTACCGAACCATCAGCAGTTCTCCTGAGTTTTCGACGGTGAGCATTACTGAAAATTGGCAAATGGGGCCTGTATCGGCACAGTTTTCCTGTGCCCTCGTGCAGAGGTTTCCCTCTTCGAGGGAAAAAGGTGCTGAGGGTAACACTCCGGGTCTCTTGGGAACTGGGAAATAATTAAGTGACAAATGTCGAGTAGAATTGAAAATGGTGTTGAAGTTTGTATCGTTTCAATGCAATGAACATAGTTTTTTTTTTGTAATGCTTGAATTTTTTGCACACTCAGGCTACGAAAAACACTGTAACGGTTTTGGGGATCCGTATATTGGAGATGCGTAGCCTGAAGCTGTAAAACAATATGTTTCGGATAATAATAAAAATTAAATAAAAAAACAAAGAAGAATTTTCGTTGCAGCGCAGTGTTGCATATTTCAACACCAATATTGCGAAGACTAACAATTTGAAATAAAACAAGCAAATCGCTGTGGTTGTGGATTAATTATCCTTTAAAGACGCATGCACTTTAAACGGCTAAAAGTAAGGTTATGTTTGAGAATTTTTTTTGTGTATGAAACTGGATTTTATTTAACACATGATATACATTTTAAAGTATGACATTTTATCTATATTGTGTCAAAATTTTGCTACAAAATTTCAAACGATAAAAAGTTGCAGTCGTTTTCCTGGGACGTGTTTTTGTTGACAGCGTTTGCGGTACCAGCGTGCCTCTGCCATTTTTTATCTAAAAAAAATATTTGTTTCTTTAAGTAGATAGATAAAACTAGTACTTATCGAGCCGGAACTTGGAAATTCAATTTTTTCGGGTCATGGCGGTCACTGGAATAAAACAAGCGACTTTTCGCCTCAAAATTGTTCAGTACAAGATTATTGTATGAAGCATAACTGTGCAAAACTTGATCCCGACTGGTCCAGTAGTTGGGGAGATATTTCTGATACCGATTTTGACACACGTGAATGTGCAATTTTTACGCATTAGGTTCGTGCATTAGGTACGTGCAATTTTTACGCATTAGGTACGTGCAATTTTTACGCATTAGGTTTTACACACCTTCGTAGCTGTCTCCATAAACAACACGCTTATTGGAACACACATGTAGTGTGTAGAATCAACATACAAGACGCATATTTACACACATGGAACTAAACAATACACGTTGCTAGCCACACACGAGCAAAAATATCATGGGAAAAATCAACACAGTTTACGTGTGTTAATTGCCAGTTATTGATCATATATTTTAAAAATTACCTTGGTCACGCCATCACATGAAACTCATCAGTTGGTTTGACATTTATTGATTGACTGGTTAACAAAACCACATTTGATCTTCAATTAACCGGTTAACGGATTCAATTAACATCTTAGTATACACATACCAGCTCTATAATAAAAATTGTGGTAGCACATCGCAATATACGGGTTAAAATACCAGAACCCATGGTCAACAAATCCATCGTGTGCCTACTCGCACCATACTACATCATCATAATGTATTTAGAAAATGCAACTATCAAAACTGTAAATATATAATTAACATTATAATTAATATAATTAATACAATCAACACAGCGTAATGTATAAGTAATCTCCAATAAATACATATATTTTGACGATGAAAAGCTTTGTCATTGAATTACTTTTTCCGACGCATCCCATGTGTATGCAGTACTGCAAAAAGAAGTGTGTTGTTTCTGCACACTTTGAGTGTGTAGATGGCTGCAGACACTTTTTACACGTTTCAACGTGTGTAAGAAAGTACCACACGTAAGTGTGTTGTTTGAACGCATATAACCGTGTTATTTTTACACCGTCATTTTTTTACACACGTTAAAATGTGTAAAAAGTGTCTACAGCCATTTACACACGTAAAGTGCATAAAAACAACACACTTGTTTTTACCGTGTAGTCGTTGCTCACCCGCTCAGTTACAAAACACTACAACTTCAGCATTACTGCAAATTACCTTATGAAATTTTCAGGGTGGACACTCAAATGATCGTACTTTCTAATAAGCACCTTTATGAAAAATCGATCTTTTTGACCCACCCAGGTGTTTGTTAACCCTTAATCTGCAGGGTCGGTTGGCGTTGAAGTTTGCAACGTTGGAGTAGAATGAAAGTTCTGTTTCATTTCTTCATTTTTATTATAAGCATTCATTTTTTTAATCCATTAAGGTCGTGGATCTCTAATGACGATAAGAAAACCCGTTTCGGTGATGTTAATGACCTAAATCGGTAATAAATGTGAGCGATAGAAGAAAAATTAACTTTCGTTGCATTCCGACGACACAAACTTCAACATCATAGGGTCGATTGCAGCTGACGAAAATGATAAAAACGGAGGGCTATATTTTTCTCCGGTCTCAAATCCGTTGCCAGACTTTCTTTTTATCATCACCGAGATATTCGCATTGAATATATATGGATACTTTTTCTCTATTACTTATTGTATGGAATATATACGAATTTTAGATATAGTACTCTACTTGCGCGTGCTCTCATAAATCACTACTGGCCGGAAGAGCCAGAGAGAGCGAGAGGGAGCGAGAGAGAGAGAGAGAGGGAGAGAACCGTTGTTCTTTTACTTCCATTTATCAAACTCGTCCGCCTGTGGACCCTTCACCTATCATTCTTTTTTCTTCTTTTTTAAATTCTCTTTTCTGCCCACACGCGTCCACAGATCGTGAGCGGGAGCAGCCGGCGTTACTTTTGGACTCAGTGACGAGAGGGGGCGGGTAAACGACGAAAGCTGTGAAACGGCACAAGTCCGGGAGATAAAAAAGGTAGAGAAGGGAAGTCACGCTGGTGAAGGATTGAATATGAAAAAGCCCATGGGGTGTATATAAAAATATATATATGTCCATGCATACGTAAGTATATACAAGTACGTGTGAGTACATTACACAGAAACACGAATATCCGAGGGCAGGAACCCAAATAATTCGGTGCAGTATAAGAAGCGATGTAGGAAGAGAAGCTGCAAGAGACCGGTAATTTTTCAATTTGGTTACAAGAAGCCTGCAGAGGTGGAAGACCTCTTCCGTTTTCTCCACGAGCCGCGAGCCTTTCATTTTTTATTTTGTTACGACCGGCGATCGGCCTGGCCCCGCTCGATGATTAAAGATTCAAAGGAAACTGCTTTTTTGTGCATAAGAGCTAAAGTTGGATATCGAAAACTGGGTCCACTGCGCGAGTCAAAGTAGCGAACCTGGGTGTAGCTTCGTGCTTGCCAATTCTTCTTTCAGCCGAGAGGAAGAGAGAAGAAAGAACCTGATTGATGCATCTATTTGCTAGTTATGCCCTATTTGAGTAACTTTGGGGCTGAATTGGTAAGAGCATAATGACGCACAAGTTCGGCTCTCTCAAATTCCAAGCAGCGAGTAGCTGATAAAAAATCATGAAGGTTAAAAATTGTGAGAAATCACCGCAAAGACATGAAGAATCATGCGAAATCATAGATAATCATAGTGCAGTTAAAGAAATCATACAGAATATTACTGAAATGATGACGTCGAAGTTTGCATCGTCGAAACGCAACGAAAATTATTTATTTTTAATTTCCCAAATTTTCTTTGGCGGATTTGAGTTACGACAATCGTGCAAAAATATTTGTTGGGATTCTTATTTAGCGATCTACAAGGAATCCGCAAAGTATGATTTCGGATAATAATGAAAATGAGAAATTGAAACGACTTTTCGTTGCATTCCAACGATGTAAACCTTGACCCCATGAATCGAACCGACCGCCACTGGTGGATGGGCGGTTGGCGGTTCGACTCCAGCGGTACGTGAAGCTAAGCAGCGTCGTGCATGACTGATACTCCTAGCGGTGACTACTTAGCCGTGCATCGGCTGACGCATCAACCAGTCGGTGGTAGGCGAATGCTTCTGAGACCTTTGTGTGGATACTTGAGTGAAACGTCTGTGCACCAGAGAAGCAGAGAGAAAAATATGAGGCCGTTTATACCGGTACGGATTTTCTAGTTTCCCTTGGAAAATGTGGTATAGTTTAGCTTCGGACGGCTGTGGACGCAACGGAAGCTAGGTTAGCTCAGCGAAGTGCGGGTAGGCAGTGATTGGAAAGGATATGGAGCAGGGTAAGCCTAAAAAACCCGTACACGTTGGAACTCAGGAAAAATACTGAACCAAACCGAAGAACGTACCGACTCCCGACTAGAAATTGCGCTAGTTTGTCTGAGTTACTACCTAGTAACTAGTTCGCCCAATTAATCTCATACGAACTGACCAATGGTTGGCTCTCTATGAGCTAGTCATATTGTGAATGTTTCGCTATCCAGGCCTTTCCTAGTGACTGCCCAGTCCATCTTGGTCACAAATGACAAATTGAGGTTATGTGACTACGTGTAGTTCCATCGAACGAATGATTCATGGCTGGCTAGCGAACTTGAGTTTCAGATGGCTTTGCAAGAGAAAAAATTCTCAAGTGGGCATGTCGCCATGACCTAGCCAACAGTAGCTAACTGCGGCATGCACCCCTTGGCAAGTCGCTGACCAGCGGATCTTAGTCACAAATGACAAAGTGTGGCTATATGGCTACGTGTATTTCCATCGAGTGATTGGCTCATAGCTGGCTAATCAACGTGAGTTCAGATAGCGTTGCAAATGAAAACATTCTCAAGAAGCTATGCCAGCTAACTGCGGCTATGCCCAGCCTATCTTGCTCACAAATGACAAAGTGACGTTATGGAGGTAAACAAACTAGATCAGAAATATTATACAGGCGTGAGATATGTCTTTCTATCAAGTCATCATCTATTTTTTGTATTCAGTCACTAGAGGGCCAGCGCGTTACAAGGCTGGGTAGTCAATAGCTAAAATGGCTAGCTAATGGCGATTTGAAACATAACTTTACTAGCTTGTGGCTAGGTGCTGATGAGTTGCGTTGTTTACTCGGGCTTATACTAAATCATACAATAATCATGCAAATCCAGATATAAGCGTCAAGCTCAAATGAAATTATACAAGATAATACAAAATGATACCAAAATAAAAAATAAAATAATATATCAATTTGCTGGTTGCTACCATAAGAGAGCGAGAGAGAGAGAGAGAGAGAGAGAGAGAGAGAGAGAGAGAGAGAGAGAGAGAGAGAGAGAGAGAGAGAGGTATTGATGAGCGATTTCCTCAGCATCTTCAGCATGCCAAGCGGCTGAAGTATCCCTTCGCATATTTCTCACCGTCCTTCTTGCATCCTCTCCGTTGCTCTACCGACGAGAGACAAAAAGAAAGAGCGAGAGAACCGACCCGGTCCGGCAGTCTCTCTTACACACACATCCATAAGTCATGCTAGGTGTTCCCCCGGTAATGACCCCCGGCTTCTCGTTTTACTCATATCCCCCGGTGCCGCGATCTTTCGCCGAGGCGAATTACACCATACTCTGCTCCTTTCCGTCTTCTCTACGCTTAGCCGCTGGTTCGTTTCCTCCTTCCTCTTGCACTCTCGTCATCCCCCTTCGTGTGTTCCCACGTGAATTCCAGATCTCCTCCCGAGGTGCTCCGTGATGCAGCCTTCGTAATTGAATGGCTAATTAATTTTTTTTTTTACATTTATTTTGCCCATATGGAATCGTGAAATTAAGAATATTTAATTGATTCGATTTGAAAAATTAATTATCAATTAATTATAAAAATTATCATTTATTCAAGTTATATTCGATAAAATCAGAATTATATATAAGTTTTGGGAAAAGCATTTTTATTCGCTGGTGCTTGAGGAACTGGAGGACAATGGACATGGTGGATCTTTTGCTTTATTTTTAGTGATCGTTTTGCTAATGAAAATTCAACATTTTTGAAATTGGTTGTATTATAATTTTTTTAGTTTGCTTGAGTTAATGGAAGGAAAATTACTCGTATAAAAGATTTTTGAAATATCTATATATATCTTTTTTCAGAATACGATGTGTCGAGCGCAGTGTGTTTGTTTTTTTGGGATATTGGTGGTGAAATAAGCCATACCTCATTTCATTAAAATCGTTATACCTTTTTTCAAAATAATATCCATAAATGTACAACAATAACTGGCTTTCAACATCATAGAAAAGCGTATATGTTGGGGAATCTAGGCTAGGAATTCTGCAAATAAGTTTTCTCAATTTGTTTTTGGTCTTTCATTCGACGCTCCGTTTCGCGAACTCTGCCGGAACTTTGTTCTCCGCGTACTCTCGATGAGTGGGAAGAACGAGTCTTGTAACTTTGCAGGAGTCCAATGGGCTTTCACGGTCAGCTGATATTCTTACAAAGACCGAAACCGAGTGGTCTTTTTCTGGGACGTAGCTGCGCTTTACCTCTTTCGAATTTTGTCACTGCGGGCAGCTATGTTGTGACCGTTCTGCATGTCCCATGACCGTTCTGCATGTCTCGAACTTCATTTTTTTTATCGTTTCGAGAAACAAGCATTTTTTTCTCGAAAAATCAAACAAAAAAAATTGAAATCTAAAAAGATCGTTGGACATACATAGGGGTGATTTGGATAGGTCTTTATACGAGACATCTTCTGGACGTCACTTTTCGGCATTTGGGCGCACTTGACGGGTTCGAAGTAATTCCTTGATTCTTTTTTCAACGATTTTTCTATTTTCGGGAAAGGACGATCCTTCAAATGACCTTCATATAAATATTCTCAAATTTATCTGAAGGTGATTTTGAAGACATTGGAGTTTACTAAATGCAGAGGTTGGAGACAATGGACTACTATAAAGACGATTCTCGAAGACGTATATCTTCAAAATCACCATTCTGATTCTTATTCTTATTATTATAAGAATCAGAATAAGAATAAAAATAAGAATAGAAGAAGAAGAATATATATATATATATATATGAGCTTCTGGTGCATGGTACAGCCGTTGTTGTTTTGCCGTATCGCGCCCGCGAGACAACGAGAGACGAGCTTATCCGGCTAAGATCTTCGCCGGTCGCGGGGGTTAACTCGAGATAACGCGATTAGTCGCGCTCGACCGGTCTCTCGCGCGCCCCCACTCGCGAGCTCGCTCGCGCCAAGCTTGGCAAAATTTCAAGTAACGCATCAGCAAATAAACCGGCAGCTCGAGCACCGTGGCGATGGTCCGGCTCGCGCGGAGCGAAAATTGAAGAGGAAAATCTCTCTCGCTCTCTCTTTCTCTCTTCATTTTTCTATCTCCTCGTGCGGTCGGAGCTGTATCAGTTACCGTTGGCTACTATCTGATCTTGTCAACAAGGACCCTGAGAGATACCAGAGAGAGAGAGAGAGAAGGAGAGAGAGAGAGAGAGAGAGAGAGAGAGAGAGAGAGAGAGAGAGAGAGAGAGAGAGAGAGAGAGTGAGTGAGTGAGTGAGTGAGTGAGTGAGTGAGTGAGTGAGTGAGTGAGTGAGAGTGAGTGAGTGAGTGAGTGAGTGAGTGAGTGAGTGAGTGAGTGAGTGAGAGTGAGTGAGTGAGTGAGTGAGTGAGTGAGTGAGTGAGTGAGTGAGTGAGTGAGTGAGTGAGTGAGTGAGTGAGTGAGTGAGTGAGTGAGTGAGTGAGTGAGTGAGTGAGTGAGTGAGTGAGTGAGAGAGAGAGAGATATAGATAGATAGATAGATAGTTTATTAGTGCACTAGGATAGGGTGAATCCTCTGGCACACAATCCACGCAATATATGACAATTTTCGAATACAAAAAATAAAATCTAAAATAGAAAGAAAAAACCTGTATACAAAACAAAGAAATGGGTATCACTACGGGATTTTATACAATGCAACTTTTGCAACTTTTGCAGCGCCACGCGATAAATCCAGCCTTAGTATAAGTAAAAACTATCGATGACATATCGAGGGAGAGCGATAAATAGATAGAGTGAGAGGATCGAGAGTCCGGTTTGTTTCATAGTTCGTGTACTCATAGACCTTTTTGAACATTACTTCTCATAAGTACACGTACGTACACTTGAAGATACCCCTCCTACTCATTGTGGCTGTATATGTATATATACACAAACATTGTGTGCGTGTGTGTGTGTGTGTAATGTCACACACACAAACATAGGCATAGTCATATAACTAGAAGCAGACGCGTACGTCGTCATATTTTTCGTGCTAATCTTCAACGCGAACCACTCAACGTTTGTTTTATGGGCCGGATATGTACGGGGGTCCGTAAAGAATCGCGGATGCATAAACGCGTTGCGCCGCTCGTGTGGCGCCCCTCGTCGTACATGAACGTGAAATCTTTGAATCCGTCGCTTCCACAGATATCCGTTCTCCAGTCAGGCGAGAGAGAAATACATTAATACAGGGGAGTTTGTGAATAAATTGAAACAAGCTAAACTCAAGAGAGAGAAAAAAGCACGGGTAGATTTTCGACCCTTGACACCACGGTCGGATCAAATACCGAGTAGGATAGCCCCCGGGCTACAGAGGCGCACAGGTGCCCTCTCGGTATGACCATCTCGACGAAAATCAAGTCTTTTTCTACCGAACAAAGTTTTTTTTGTATTTTTTTTCTTCATTCACCGTGCGATACGATTGCTAAATAATATTTTCCGTACGCGTATTTGTAATGTGCATTCGTATACTCGGCGAGAACTCCTCGACGATTTATCAAACATCAAATCTCCCAGCGATCACCAGCCGAATAGGGTAATTAATTGTTGAGCCTCGGCGAGGCCGAGGGAGCAGCGAAATTGTCGAGAGGCGCGCGGAAAGGCCCGCAGGCGAAACAAAGAACGAAATAAAAAAATCAAGGCACGAGATTAAAAGGCGCTGCAAGGTGGAAACAGGTGCGCGTCACGATGAATCGATGCTACTTCATGCATACTCTGACATTTGTGGTGCAGCCCGAGCACGGAGCTGAGAGAGTGAGAGAGAGAGAGAGAGGCTTGCGGCACAGGCGACTGCTTCGTTACGTATTCTCGAATCGGGAACAATTTATCAAAGCGTTTCTTATTCGTGTCCTTTCGACGGTGTGTATTGTGACACGTCGAAACTAAAAGCCGAGAAACTCTCGAGGACGATGACTACGCTCGCGTGAGTCCAACTGTCGTGCTCGAAATAATCGGCTCTCACGCGCCTGAGACGAGGATTTATATTCAAATTAGAGGAATTGATCCAGAGGTGAATGTATCGAAGATCTGCTCGTCAGCTCACACATCGAGACCACGAGCCAAAAATGTATTCGAGGTGCACGTAGAAGGAAGAGAATTTTGAAGCCATCGGACTTCGAGACTTGATGACGAACATTATATTAACGAGTTACACCTAGCCCGCAACCGGAAAAAAAAACATGGGGTTGAGATTTGCATCGTTGACGTGCAACGATTTTTTTTTCTTATTCCTGATTTTCATCATTGTCCAAAATCATGTTTGGCAAAATTCTTGTACATCGCTTAATGAGGATCCTGAAAAATGTTCGTGGAATTTTCGTTGGTTAAATCTGCCAGAGGAGAGGCGCGAAATCGAAAATATAATAATTTCGTTGCATTCCAACGACGCAAACTTGAACATCATGGGAAATAAAAGGATTTTTCGAGTTTTTTTCTGGCAAAACGCGTGCTTAGTTCTCAATTTTTTTTGCATTATAAAGTTTCAAGTACTTTTTACAATTTTTGTATCGAAAAATATTTATAAATGTGGTAGATACAATGGTTTGTGCAGACAGCTGTTTGAATAATGTCCTTTGCAGAGACCACTGCTGCTCGGAAACAAATAATTCGAAACAAGGAAATCAAACGAATTTAGTTTTTATATGAAATTATATCGAGTGCTTGTACGAAGGATTTAATAAAATATGGATTTTCGAGAAAATAGCAGCAGTCCAAAATGAAAGTATCGATTTTCGGTGAAAAGAATCCTTTATTTTTGTTGATTAAGGAAAAAAGTATGCAGCGAAAGAATTTTTTTTGAAATACGAAACATGACTCGGTCAATTCTTTGAATTTCCACAAAATCTTTGTTACAAACGAAAGTTGTCCCTAGGCTATAAAAATAATTTTGTAGCATTAGGTCTTAAATTGATTTATTTAAGATATTTATGTGTCTAAAATATTATATTTTATATTTATAATTTTAAGACCACTGTGAACGTCCGAAAAAAGGTTGTTTTCTCCGATTATTTTGTCAGCTAGATTATTTATTTAGAACTTGGTGACAAGGTATGTTATGAAGCATACATTGATCTTATTTCGAGTAAATATTTATCGAAAAAATAATTAATAATTAGCAAAGTTATTGACGTATGATAAAAGCCTTTGTATAAAAAAATGTGGCCCACCGGCCGGATCGATAACTTGCAAATGGTTCGTCTGAAGAATAAAAATTGTAGACTACATTTTTTTTAAATTTATATAAATATAAATCTTCTACGAAGCCTTTTTTCGAGGGAAAAAAATGCAACAAATATCCAGTGTTTAAAAAAAGTATAATTTTGCCGAAATTTTAACTTATATTCGGGGTGTACAGAATACAAAATTTCAAACAAACAGAAACAGCTACGTGCAACGATAGCTACTACAATTGCGGGATTTTGTCGTTGAAAAATTGAAAATCGTGAAAAGTCGTTTCGAAAAAAACGCGTTTGAATCTTACGCTATCTGCTCTCACTAAATCGACTGTAACGTGGTCTATTTTCTATATCTTAACTCGAACATTTTTTCGCATATTCTTGAACATGCATACTTCGAAAAAATGCAACAAAAAAAAATCGTTTTTATCAACCCGTCACAGTGGTATTCCGCGTTAAGGGAAGGGTAAGGGTTTCAGCGTGAAAAAAAATACTTTTTTGCGAATTTTTTTCATCTATTTGGATAGAGTCAATTTATTGAAACCTTTTATACATTGTTAAGTGTCATTTCAAGAACATTTCGTGAAATTTTTACGCGAAAATATCAACAAACAAGCCGGTGACAAAGCTTTGCCTAGAACGCCTTTGGAAAAACACGATTTGCGGTGTTCACCACTGTATCTCAGCTAGAAATGATCTGAAATCAAGTACCATTAAAATTTAATCAAAGTATCATCAAATCCTCGCCCCAACGGTCTTTGATAAATTTTTTTTTCGTTTATAAATTTTTGGTGGTCATGTAAAGTAAAAAGTGCTATTTTTCACGAAAAATTCCGCCATTTTGGGTGTGGAAAACCCCTTCAATGAACAAAAAATCTCAAACTAATCGTTGGGGTGAGGTATTTTATATGTAGAAAGTGTGTACCAAGTTTGAAATAAATCGGTCATGTAGTTTTCAAATGGCAGTGAACACGGACTTTGAAAAAGTGGTTTCGAGAAAAACGCGTTTGAAGTGTTAGCTACAGTTTGAAACGCGAGCTGCAATGTTAGAGGAGCGGGACTAAATAGTCAATAACTTCGAGAGTTTTTATCTGATTGACTTGAAATTTTAGGATTATATTCTTGAAATGTTTAACTATAAGAAAAGACAAAAAAATTGGTTTTTCAAAAGTGCGAACCCCTACCCTCCCCTTAATATTTTTTATATTTATAGTACTCGTAACTATATTATAAAACTTTGTATATTCAAAATATTTATTAAAAATATTCCAAGCTAATGCAGACCCCTCAACGGCTTTTCGTCAAAACCCTCGCCCCTATTATCGGATGAAGTTCGAAAACACCCAAGAATCTGGGAAATGATACCCGGACACAAATATCGACGAACGAATGGGCCACAAATACCTGCACATCTACGACATTTTTACGTGCATCAACGCACCCCCACATGCACCGCACTCGACAATGGAAATTCGTCGTTTCCATAGTGGTGTGCTCGCGGTCAACGGCATCCCGCTTGCAGCGATCTATTTCCAGTCAAATCACGAAATTTGCGTACTCAACCGAGCGACTTATACAGCGAGAGTTCCAAAACGATTTTCCGTGTTCGCGTCAACGATTGAATCTCTCTCACGTACCGGATGCGTTCTCTCGGCGGAGCAGCGGGCGGGGGTGAGAGGTGGCACGAGTTAAATTCATCAAGCTCTTATATAGGATTCACGAGGTATCAGTGCCAAGAGTCGGATAGGTGGCTTAATTGGGAGTTTGATTGGCGGTGAATCGCGGAGGCGAGATTCGCAACGTTAAGTATAAATACGTCGAGCGAATTATATATTCACCTGCGATCCTCCTACCGACAGCGTGCTAATGTCGCGCTGATCAGTACCTATGTCTACGTGCGCGCCTGCTGAATAAAGCCTCGCAAGAGCTGATGCGCTTCGGGGATCCAGGTAAATTCTCTCGCGGTGATCCTATCTCCATTTTTCCTCTCGGCTTTCTTTCCTTCCCCCACCGCGTGGTAAAAATTTGTCGCTTGTAATTTTTGCTGCATAGTGTATACAGGGTGTTAAGGAGGTCGGTGCAAAGCCTTAAGGGGGTGATAGGTCACGCTAGTAACATATCTAACCCAGGTTACCTTAGTCCAAAGTCTAAGGATTTCGACTTCATCGTGATGTGTATGATTTTTGGAAAATTTCCCAAAATTAGGTACTAACCCGTTTATCTCTTATGTTAATGCTATTTTTTTAAAATACTGCGATTTTTTTTAAATAGCACTAACATAAGAGGTATTTTTATTTTTTGACAAGTTTTTCACACCAGTTAGTTTAGAATTGCCATATCGCCGGCATGTTTAAAGATTAATGAAAAAAAACTATGTAACAGCCAAAAATAGTAAATAAAACTAAGCCTCAAAAAAGGTGAAGAAATCTTTCTTGAAAAAATAAATAATGAAAATCAGTAAATTTTTTTAGTGACCAAAAGTATCTCCGCCCTCAACGACCTAGTTCGCGAGCTGAAAAGAGATGAGGTTGAAGTTTGTATCGTCGGAATGCAACGAAAATTCTTTTTAATTTCTGATTTCCATTATTATTGAAAATCATGTTTTACAGATTTCTTGTAGATCGCTAGATTCGTTGGTTAAATCTGCAAAAGGAAAGTGGCGAAATAAAAAGGAAAGTTTATTGCATTCCAACGATGTAAACTTCAACACGTCGTGAAAAAAAGGAATTTTCGAGAATTTTTTCTGGCGAAACCTGTGCGGGTTTTCCAATTTTTTTTACGCCAAAGGGATAATTTCGTGGATGAAGAAAAAACAATGCATCGGAAAAATAATTCCTTTGTTCAAGCACTGCTTCAGTATTTAGAAAAAAAGCTTGTGAAATTTGAAGATAATCAGTGCAATGATTTTTTAGATATCCCTTTCAAAATACCAACTAGGTGTAAGGCCTAGAGACGGTGTTGAAATGTGCATCGTGGGAACGCAACAAAGATTCATTTTAATTTTTTTGTTCTTAGTATCATCCACAACATTTTCTTGCTAGTCTATATTGACATTTCTAATAAGAGTTCTGATAGACGTTCGAGTGATGGACGTGCCTCAAATTCGGCATATAATAATTTTGGAAAATTAAATAAAATTACTTTCCTTGCGTTCCAACGATGCAACATTCAATATAATATTTTAAGGGTCTTGCGTGGAGATTTGGCGACTGATAAAAATATAATGTTCAACAGTTTTTTAAGTACCCATCGAGAAAAATACATCATATGTTTGAGTAGTATATGTTTCGCCACAATGACGGCGCATTCTCGAAAATAAAATCACAATTTCATTTCGAATGCAGAAGAATGAAGTGCAAGCTCTTATTATTTTGAGAAATATAATGAAGATGTAAAACCGTCATACCGCCCGCAACTTGATACTTTAATGTAAGTATCAATATTCTAGAAAGAAACATAACTTTATATCGAGAAAAACGGAATGAAAACTTTAGTCGCAATTTTCTCGAAACCACTAAAAAAATAAAGAACTACTAAAGAAACTACTAAAAAAATGTCCAAACTGTCGGCATTTTGTAAAAAACCAAAATAAAAAAAAAACGGTTACGCGTAACGATAGCTACATTTGTATGGATATCGATAAATTGTTGACTTTTTATTTACAGATAACCTTACATAAAGATATCGATGGGACAATGACGAAAATTTTTTTTCGTCGCCAAATCAGGGTTCATTTTTAAAAAATTCATACAAATTAGTATAAAACTAGATTAATATATACTTCATGAAATGAGTTACTTAATACTTCATAATTAGTTATTTCTTTGAAAAAAAATAAACGCAATTATTGACGCCAAAGCACCCGTTACGTAACGGAATAGGGGGGGTCCAGGCTAGGCGTTACGGTTTTGTTATGAGGGGGGGGGGGGTGTCAGCAATTGGGAAATTTTACGTTATGTAATTTATATACGCCCCCTTATCTACTAGCAGAATTTTTTTTTAATTTCAAATAAAGCTATCTTCAGCTATCCTGACCACCACGGGACCCTTTTTTTTAGTGGTGTCCGGAAACCAGGTCCCACCTGCTGAATTTCCCGAAGTTTTGAAGGAATTTTTTTTTTTTTAATATTGTTCATATGTCGCTCTCTTCTGTGCTCAACATTTCAAAGAAAACAGTTTATATATTTTACTTTTTCTTTAATTACAGAAATCATGCTTTTTTTAACTTCGAAACCCACGTAACTCCTTAATCGTCACATTTTTCTCGGTTTCAAAATCTCCTCGCTAGACCCGCAAAAAACACATGATCACCTTACAATTGTCAACCGGTATATACATAACATCTCGTGAGAGGAAAGAGAGGATCTCGTATAGAGCCAGTCAGCCAATCGGAAAGTGACCAAAAGCTCAGCTGGCGTTACTGCAGAGAGCCTCGGCTACACCCCCACCTCAAAGCGGTGGCAGGGGATATGAAAGGAGAACGCTTTTTCCTGATATATATATATATATATATATATACACACATACACACATATATACGTATATACATATATATATGTATATATGTTTCATATATATACATATATGAAAATATATAAAGGAGAGCCGCAGTAGAAAGAACCTACCACTAACTTATATCTACGGTATGCAAGATGAAGGTAGACGTTCGCCTGCTCGCGCGGTCTGATCTCACAGAGAGCTAACCGCGAGCGCGCGCGCGTGGATACCATATCGAGCGAGATATGGTATAGGATGACCTACTTAGCTCGTACTTAGGCTCCTCCTAAGGAGAAGGGGCCATCCGACGGTGAGACGTCGTACAGCTCAGGGAACGTTCGGAAAAGTCGCCTTCGTCGAGAACTCCCCGCACCAGAGATTCTTGCAGTCTCTTCTCTCTCTCTCTCTCTCTCTCTCTCTCTCTCTCTCTCTCTCTCTCTCTCTCTCGCTCTCTGTTGCGCGGCATAATTGCTCCGCCAATCCCAGGTCTTCTCGATGTCTCCCCTTCCCCGAAACATCGCGAATGTTTAGCCGCACGGCTGCATAAACCAGGGTAAACACGTCGATGCGAATTCTCGTGTTGCGCTTGGATCGCAAACGCAATACGTATGGAGCACGAAAAAGCTGGACCAATGAGAGCAACCTCGCGCGAGAGCCCGTTATTGCTCTTCCTCCCATTCGCCCGCTCGCACGCCGCCGCGACGTCATTTTCAATGTGTAATCGCGTTTATTGGTATATTGGCGTTTTGCCCGCGGCTGCGCTCGCGCGCATGTCGTGAATTTTGGGTGTGTGGCGAGAATGGATTTTAGGGTGATCTTGTGGCGAGGATTGGGTACTTGAGTTTGCATCGTTGGAACGCAACGAAAATATTTTTTTCACAATGCCCAATTTTTTTTTGGCGCGCTCAGGCTACGAAAATCACTGAAACACTTTTGAGGATCCTTATATTAGGGACGTGTAACTTAACCCCTTCGTTGGCATTGACTTTATTTCCCTATTTAAATTGCTCCGATTTGAAATCGAAGCCTCACTCGGGGGTTTTTGGGCTCGCTGAATCCGAATTTGAAGTCAAAAATTGGAAATTCAAAATGGCGGTGCCAATATGGTGGTCAAAAATCAAAAACTTTACCCGATTTAGATGAAAATTAGTACTCCGCGATTTTTGAGGTCGCTTATTACGAATATTAAGTTTAAATTTGAAAATTCAAAATCGCGGCGCTAGAATGGCGGATCGAAATTGAAAATTTTACTCGATTTAAAAATTGGTACTCTGGGATTTTCGAGGTCGCTTATTACGAATCTGAACACAAAATTCAAAAAAATGTAATGGCGGATCTAATATGGCGTGCGAGCAAAAAACAGCTCGATTTGGATAAATCTTGGTACTTGGGGGTTTTCGGGGACGCTGAGTGTGATGTTGAACTCAAAATAAAGGAAATTTTCATGGTGAATTCAATAACATGGAGCATACACTACAATAAATAGGTGGAAATATATGAAGCTTGAGTACCGAGTTTCATCTAAATCAATCTGTATTATTTGTATTTTCATTTGCCATATTCTTTCGTCATTGTCAATTCCTGAATCACCCTCAAAAACCCCAGAGTACGAGTTTTCAGGTTTCAAAAAATTTCCTGTCATTTTGGGCACTTTTTGTCGAATTCTCTCTGCCAACGAAGGGGTTAAGGAATCATCACAGTGTAACGGGTTGAAAAATAGCTGATTTATGCGATTTTTTTTCAATCGTTGAAATACACTAAACAGAGTGATTTTTTAATGACAAATCAAAGCACTCGTGAACAAGAGAACATGCATTTTTGAACGTTTATTGTTTTTTTTTACACTTTTTTTAACGGTTGAGTTTTTTTTCCAACTTTTCAACGAAGAAATTTCTTTGAAAAAATGAGTGCTCACGGTGTACACTGTTGTGGACGTAGGTGGGGGTCGAAATGTCGAATGTCAAAGTATAGAACGACAAAGATTTTGAAACGACAGAATTATGAACTCCCAAAATAACGAACGTTAAATTATTCGAACTTTTATCCGTTGACCGATGACAAAATTGAATAACTATTGGGCCAAAGGATTATTTATTCGAGAACTCATTTATTAGAGAACATTTATTAAGATAGTTTGCAGTTTGAGTCTTACAAATGCAGATTCGAAAAATCTACAACATTCATATCGCCGAAATAGAAAAAAGCGAGTATCTAATATTCGTAATACCGTCTATAGCAAAAAGCCATACATCGAGACTACGAACCTCAAACGTGTATATGTCAGAAACGCAAATGATCGATGGTCTGAAATGGCGAATGCCTAAAAGGCGAATTAAGGTCCAAAAAACGGGGCGATTAAAAAAAAATCATTAGAATATAGAAAAGATGAGGTCGGGATTTCACCTGGAACATAGTCTTGCCGAGGTCGAGTTTTTTGTTTATCGAAATATATTGATAACGAATGAATTTATTATTATTAAAAAGAAGTACCGCCGTTGCTGTCAGGCCAATAGGTTTAGAGGACTACCAGTACCAGATACTTTTTCGAAATATGGAAAACTACGAAAATGGCAAGCTGTAGAAAAAAATGTTTGATTTTCGAGCAAAAAACAACTTTGATAATTTGTTATCAACACATGGTTGTCAAAAAATATCGAAAAATCATCCGGTCGTGCTATAGAAAATGTTATAAGCTGTGCTCTGTACAAATTTGAAGTGAATCGGACGGATACATCTTGAGACACGAAGGAAAAACACGAGGGAAAAAGGGGCACTTCGCTGTAGCGCAGTTGGCGACCCGTTCTTCGCAATAATAACGTTGAAGTTTGTATCATTCTAACGCACCGATTAGAAAAAAAATTATCAGCCTTTTAGTTTTATCATTATCCAACACCTATTTTTGACAAATTAAAGTCATAAATATCTTTTAAAAATTCCACAGCCTAAGTCGGCCATAAAACCATCACAGTTGGCAACCTGTTCTTCGCAGTAATAACGTTGAAGTTTGTATCGATCTAACGCACCGATAAAAAAAATGATCAGCCATTTAATTTTATCATTATCCAAAACCTATTTTTCGCAAATTAGAGTCATAAATAATTCCAAAAAAATTCCTTTAAAAAATTCCACAGCCTAAGTCCGCCATAAATTCTTGAAAGAAGTTTAAAAAGTTAATTTTCGTTGTACTCCATGCTGTACACTTCAACATCATTCACAAAAAATTACGTAGCTCCGTCAATTTTCGGAGTTTCTACAAAATCGTTGTCGCACGTTACAGTTTAGACTCTAGGCAATAAAATTACAAAAAAATTTTCGAATTTTCAAGCTTACGCAGACCTCTTAAAGCTAATAAAACTGCTGTACTTTCAGAATTTATCGATGTGCGTCCCGATATCTGAAGAATATCGCGCGCCATTGGCCTTTCAAAACGAACATTGCATTCTTTCGTATCCTCGACCTACCAGCTCACTTTCAGCCTGCAGGAACGAACCGCCAGAAACTACAACTTTATATTATCAGTACCATACGCAAATCCAACGTGTCTTGCTATCGTATCCTCCCTCGGCAAAGTAAACGATGATCATTTGTCGAAAGTTTTTTCTCTTCCATTTCTTGATCAGCAGCAAAAACCGTGTACGGTGTTTCACAACGGCCAAAGCGTTCGTGAATGATATATGCGGACAAACACACACCCCACGAGGATCCTCTAAGGAAATCCTCTTGAGAGCCGTGACGTCACACTAATCGAGAAAGTCAATCGACGCCAATAATTCATCGATCTATCCGCAGAACGAACAGTTTTTATTCAACTCCATCCCCCTCCGTATCACTTCGTGATATCCGACACGAGATAACGTATGTTCCACCCTGGTGTCGGTGAGCCTTTGCGCCGCCATTCCGCGAGGCTCCGATAGTTCGTGATAATTAACATCGACGGTTATTTATCGCCGGTAGACGTGGTCGATGATATTTCCCGATAACGCGACTGCGATAGGGTGTGTACCGCACGTACAGGAACATGATCATTTTTCACTAAACTCTCTTTTCTTCTGATTGTACGAACGAAATCCAGAGGAATGCACGGCACGTGGTTCCAAATTTTGGAGGAATTATTTCCTTTGTGAAACTTTGGCGACTGTGGACGAAGAAAATCTGGGTTGCTCGTTCTCTGCTGATTTTCGTCGCGCTGATGGAAGGTGCGATATTATCGGAAGGCATGCAGAATGGATATTCATCGAGGCGGAGATTGAGAGATCGTGAGTTGAGAGAATAGGAGAGAGGGAGAGAGAGAGAGGTTAGGATCCGTGGGAAACGATGATCCATCGGCATGTCTACGTAAGAATCCGGCAAACACAAAAGAACCGCCCATATTACTTAGCGCGCCATGACACGGCTATACATCGATCTTGTATACGTATACGTCTCAAGAACGATATCACAACACATTACGGTCTTTCTGTAATCTCTTACACGTCGTTAAAATCACGTCATTAACGTTAAACGCGCTCGCCCCGAAGCGGAGCCTCGTTGACGAGAAGAATGCCGTATCCTATTACAAGATCGTATTATGCGGACGAGGCTCCGTCGCAAAAGGGCGCCTCCACAGAATTGAAATACCATTTTTGCCCTTGTCTGCCGTTGAGCCGTAGCGATAATCAAAACAGTAATTCTATCCCTGTGGGGATTGCATGTCTGTATGGGTGTCGACGTATCGACGCCCGAAGAGTCGAGAGATTAGTTGCCGATCGAGTATTATTACCATTTCGATTGGATAAGTAGTACACGATTTTCGATTGGAAGACAATTTACGATCTATTCGGAAGCTCTCGTCATCGTAAATTAAAAATTATCTTGTTTGCATATACTTGAGATAACATTGACAAGGCACTATGTACCGCATTGTAGCAAGTTGCGATGCTTCAAGTTAAAATTTAGAAGACGAAATGTAGAAGGACGATGTAGGACGATCAAAAGTAGAAAGATTAAATGACGCAAGACAAAATGTAGTGAGACAAAATATGGCAAGATCAAATGTAACAATATAAGTTGTAGCAAAATGAACTGTAGCAAGATAAAAATCGACTAGATATGAAGTAGCAAGATATAATCTATCAAGATAAAATACAGGAAGATAAAAAATAGCAGGATATAACGGTGTAAAACAATTTATAGCGGGACATGACATAGCAAGATAAAATGTAGCACGATAAACGTAACAAGATACAATATAGGAAGATAAATGGTAGCAAAAGTAAATGAGGAAAAATAAAATGCAGCCAAATATGAAGTAGCAAGATCTAATCTATCAAGATAAATCACAGGAAGATAAAATTAACAAGATAGGATATAGAAAAATAAAATGTAGTCCGATAAAATGTAGTTAGGCACGATGTAGCAAAACAGAATCGATTAAGATAAAATGCAGGAAGATAAGAAAACAGCACCATAAAACATAGCAAGATAAAATATAGAAAGATACAATGTAGCGAGATAAAATGTAGCAAGATAAATTATAGCAACATAAAATATAGCAAGATAACATGTAGCAACGTAAAATGTAACGAGATAAAATGGAGTTAGTCCTCAAGTAGCAAGATAGAATCGATCAAGATGAAAAACAGCACTATAAAGCATAGCAAGATAAAATATAGAAGGAGACAATATAGGAAAATAAAATGGAGCGAGATAAAATGTAGCAAGACACAATCTAGCAAGATGAACGGTAGAAAGTTAAAAAGTAGCAAGATAAAATGCAGCGCTATAGAATGTAGCAAGATAAATATAGTGCACAATATTGTATGTAGATAAAAAACCTTTTGTTGCATTCCCACGATGCAAGTTGCAATTTGTATCGTGGTAACGCAACAAGAGTTCCTATATTCTGTGTTCCTGATTTTCATCATTACGCAAAATCTTTTTTTATCTTGCAAATTCATACTGTGTATAACTCTGAATAAGTATCTTAAAAGTGGTTGAGCTGTTTTTACAGTCAAAGCTTGCCAGAAGAAATTGAAATAATTCAAAACTATAAATCTTCATTGTATTCCAGCGATGCAAACTTCAATGCCATGCAAGATAAAATGAAGTTAAAATTAATTTCGCCGATTGCTCGGCAACTAATTAATGTTAAAGGTATATAATTAGGCTCGTTTTCATCACCCGCCCGTTGAACCGTCGAAGGGTTTGTTTCCATTGCAGCCCCGATTATCCCATACACCTGGAGGGTCTAAGGAAGATCTCTTTCCTGTATTCGACCCTCCGTTCTTATCTCGGGATTAACTAATTCGCAAGTGTATCTAGTAGAGTCAGAACAGATACATTCCTGTACGAGATTTGCCGGCAGGCTTATCAGTGCGAGAGATCTTGTTCGATCTATGATCTACCGTACGATCTGTATGTCTCTCTCGTCTCATTCTCCTTTCTCCCTCCTTCCATCGATCGAACTTATCGAACAATCCGTCGATTCATCTCGTCCTTTTAATTCTCGATATTCTTTTTTTCTCCAACATTGCAAAGCGTTCAGAGTCATTGAAACAATATTTCATCCCAAATTAACCTTCCATTGTCCTGTGATTGTCAATCATTGAACACGATTAATCTTTCAGATTGGTACGGTATCTCGCACGTTACGATCGTTAGAGCCCATTACCCCATTGTACGCGTTCCAAGAGAATTTTGCCTGATTGGAAAAGTTGAGAAAGAGAGACAGAGCGAGAGGGAGAGAGCGAGCAAAAAATTTGTCAGCAATCCACACCCTGACGAAACGGGCGAGCACAAGCTGGGAACGAGCTCGCCAGGGTCCTTCCCACAGCGCAAGATACCTAGGGTATTTTTCTGTGTGTGTATGTATGTGTGTATCTTTACGAAATCAAAGAGATCAGTCTCGTGGCTGAGCACGACGACGGAAGCTCGCCTCGAGCGTCTCCACGAGTACGATTTCTGCAACGTCCAACTCCCGCGCGTTGCAACAACTTTGCGTCACGAATACTCAGCACGGCTTTCAAAAGCGATCGAAAAATGGAGTGATCGTTCGAATCAGAGGGAGCGTGGAGCGTTTGATTCGATAATAAAAGAGCGAGATCGAATGGTTTATTGATTCTTTCACATTTGGGAACAACAAGGTCTTTATCAAACTGAATATTTAGTAGGAATGCAATCTTTTGGGTTCCCTATCAACCAATCGTAAAGGAAGGTCCGGCTATTTTCGGTTTTAGGTTCGGATAGTGGGGAGGGGGAATTTGATTAGATCGCATAGGACAAAGATCGTTGAATGGACCGATTCTATGATCATGAAGGTGCAGGTAAATTTTATGTCAAGATATCCGCATTTATGGGTTTTTGTGGTCCATTGTCCCCAAGGGTAATTGGAAAATAACCATTTTCCGTAAGAAGGCTGTTAGAGACAATGAACTCTTTGACTCGAAAACAACCAAAAATTAGTTCACAACCCATGACTGCGAATTTGGTCCATGGAACTGAAATGTTTTTTTTCAGTTCTCAATTTTCCGTGGAAGAGGTTCAGATACTCATTAAAAAATCACTAGCCAATTAAAACATATTAACTTCTACTCGATAGACGTCGATACTCAAAAGCACTATAGCCATTTAGTGCTCCTCATATTGCACGATATTGTAGTTCGCATCGTTGGAATGCAACGAAAGTTCTGTTTTGTATCTTGATTTCTTTATTTTTCTTATTATCCGAAATATTTGTTTGCACATTTATATTATAAATCTCTAAATGAGTAGCTTGAAAAATTAGTTAGGAATTTTTCCGGGCTGTACCTGCCAAAAGAAAATAGTGCAATGAAAAAATCTTGATCATTGCGTTCCAACTATCAAAGCTTCGATCTTATTCAGTTGTCCAGGCGCACTAGCCTTTCAAAGAATGTTCAACGAACCTGAACCAGAATTCAACTATTGCTTCTCTCATTTTTCGAAGTCACTATATTTTTAATACTGTCCAAAACCTGTTATTTGCAGACATAGACTGTGAATTTTCGACTAACGTCCCAGAAAAGCGTTTAAGTGCTACAACAGTCGAACATGCAAATGAAAAATTCGATCATATTCAAAATATTGACGTTACAAGTTTACATCGTTGGAATAAAATGAAAATGAATTCTTCCCAATTGCTGAACATTTGTTCGGCCGATTTAGGCCGCAAAGATCACTTAAATGATTTTACGTATTCTTAGTAACGAGATTATTAAAGACATATAATGAAGAGATTAACGACCTCAATTTTCAGAAAAAACGTTTTCAATATTGATATAAAAAAACGGAGAAATAAAAATTGAAGGGAAAAGGATCGTTACGTTCCAAGGATGCCAACTTCAACATCACTTCAAGAAGCCATATTCCATTGTCCAATACCAACGTTGTCATTATAAAAATCAAGGAAGAGGCTCGAATCAGTGATACATCGTACTCAGAAAATCGTACGATCGATCCGAACTTGGTGTCGTGATTCCACGTAGATGACCCTAGATCCTGACAGTTCAGCCTGGCTCCTGATCCGGTGTTTTTCAATCATCCATTCCATACACCGGATCCATGAAATGCAGAAAAAATCAAGGCTTCAAAATCTACCAAAAAAATGATCAAAACCAGGCGTTCGGAAGGTTGAAGCTGGCATGGTTGCGCTACAATATGGAACTGCCGAGAAATATATGTAACTTCATAACGAATCCCTTGGGGAACATATCTGACGCGCGAGAGTCAGTCATGTGCCCCGAGCGCATAACGCAAAAGAGTTCGTGCGATGTTACGTGTGCACACCTATTTGTATATATGTATACATGAATAGTCGCTCCAGAGCAAGCATGAGGAGCACAGGTACCATCACGTGAATGGGGAGCAATCAGATATCATTAGGGTTTTTATGAGGCCGTTTGTACGAGTCTCCTGAGGGCAGACAGGCGAGTGCTATATTCCCACGATCACAAATATCCAAGTACCTGTTAACCACGTATACACCATCGCGTATCTACACACCAAACACGTTGAGAGCTTCTGTTCACACAACTCCGTCGAGGATGATTGTTGCTTCGTTTTGTTTTACGTTTGTCTTTTTTCAAATTCTTATTTATTTAATTCACTGCGGCAGATCGTGTCTCGAGACTCGCATGGAATATCTTAGATTCTTGAGGCGATTAAAAAATTATGAGAAATATGCGGACTAACTGGAAGATAGTTGCGCGTTTGGTAAAGAACGGTCTAGTGAAAAAAAAAGAATCCTACTCGTTCAATCCTCGGCAACGTCAGTCAATTTTAACGAGGCGACAGAGCTGCTCTCTTTCTCTCTTTCTCTCTCTCTCTGTGTATCTTCCCGTCAACACAGCGCGAAGTTTCCTAATGGATTGAAAAGAGATTAAGGCGTTTCGTCCGGAAGAGGTGAATAGAAGTTGGTGAACACAAGCCAGCTGAATGGAGTGAGCGAGAGAGAGTGAGAGAGAGGGGGGGGGGCGAGCCGAGTACAGAGAAGGGAGAAGAGAACGCGAGAAACGCTGATAGACTCGATGAGGGGTCCATGAGCTCGCGGATAACGAGAAAATCTCATCGGCTCTTGAGGAACGAGAGGATTGCGGGGAGGCTGAGAGTAGAGGAGCGAGAAGAACGAGTCACGACGTGGAGAGACGTCGTCGTGTTGGCCGGCCCAGCAGACTCTCGTGCGAACGGACACATCTCTCACGAGGGACGAAGAAACTATGAGCAATAGAGCGAGTAATGCGCCAGAGAGCGTTTGCCGTTTTCTCTAATTCCGCGTGATTGATGGCGATTCGCTGATTTTTATTGCAATCAGCAGGGCAAGAGCGTAAAAGACTCGTGCCCTCGCATATGTGTGGACACACGAAAGAGCGGATACTGCGGCAAAAGAACGTTTATTGCGACAGAGTGGCAGGTATGATTGGCCGTAGAAATCTGCGTGCCCTCGTGTCCAGCTAGTGATGAGAGGCGACACTCCTCAGCTCGACTGATCCTTGGTACATCTCTCTCGTGTCTCTACTCGTTTAAATCGTGAAAATGTGTATGCAAAGGCTCTCGAGCTCTCCGTGATTAAAGGATGTATGACACTAGGGTTTTGGGTTTTGGGGTTTTTTTTTATTGACGTCACATTTCTAATCAAGAGCCCCCGTGATGAAATCGGTTTTCATTTCTTTTGAGGAAGATCCACTCGTTGCCTTCGTGGTTCACTCCACTAAACAAGTCCATAGAGTTTACAAAAAGACGCCCATGGTACAAGAGAAGATAGTAAAAATCGCTATAGATTATTGACACAGCAATCATAATATGCCCGTGCAGAAATGTGACCGGGCATTCCCTACTTTGTGTCGGGCCATGGCCAGACTTGACTTGTCTGGTTTACTTGACCCGGCCCTCCCATCGAACAAGATCGCTAAATTGTTTTTTTTACTGTTTACTCTCTATGTTTGGAAATTACGATCTTCTGGACGGGATACATTGCGAGCAAGTACTTCTTCACGTAATGTCTACGCGGCCAGAACATTGACATGTCCTGAAAAGTGAACTCTGTCTTTAGGAACTGTGTAAAGCTACTTTGCTTTCCACCTCATGAAAGATATTTATAATCGATTAGGATAAAACTAATACATGTGTTGTAATTCTATTCGTCGTTAAAAGCATTCATTTAATCAACGATAGTTGACGAGGATAAGAATGCTTATCATAAATACCGGAATTTCAATAACTAATGATTCAAGCGTAACTAACAGCCAAAATATTTAACGAGGCGAATAAGTAAAGCAGGTGATTTGTGGTTTCTTAACGCCTTGTCGCTAAGTTGGGAAATATCAATGGTCTGGCTAGGAAGATTACCTCAATGTATTTCGCCAATAATCCGCCAGGTGGCTACAAGCGAAGCGCTTCGTGTAAGCAAGGTACCATCGCACGAGGATAAAAGTTTGTCCTGTGCCTTGCAACCACGTACAGAAGTGTGCTGCTTACAGCGTGCACTTACGCTTATGATTTTGCGATATTTGTGAAATAACCCTTTGCAGTCGAGGCTTTTTTCGCTCGAATAGTGAATGATGTGCGAGAGTCACCTCTCGAGTGCAAAGGGATAATAAGTATCAGTATACCACCTAATACTATCCATTCTACTCGGGTAGATCGCCAAAAGCCTTTCCAGTATTTACACTTCTTCTCGTATTGCATCTTCTGCTTTTGTGGAACACACATTACTATGCGTCTGGTAGGCCGTATCATACAATATGGTACAAATCACTATAACGTGGTACAAAACTAGTGCGATGCGCCAAAAATCCATTTAAGCAGTACCTTACATTAAAAAAAAAAGCTCCGTGCAAAATTTCACCTAAATCGAAGGTAACAGCTATTCGGAAGTATAGGAGGAATTACCTTTGTCTCTTATGCCATATCTGCAATCAAGATGCTACAAGCACTCGATAGTGTAGTAGCAGCGTGCGTAGTATAGGCAGGTAGGTTGCAGGTTCGATTACACGCATAGGCGAAATATTTTCTCCGAAATAAATAATCACAGGAGATGAGAGAATGATGGACTATAATAAGAAAAAATCATCGTGGTAGAACTTTCAGTTGCGTATTTTATTTTAGTTTGGATTTATGAAATATTTTATGCGTTCAGTAGACAGGCATTGGCCTTGAAGAAACACTTGAATAGCATACCAAATACGCAAATAGCAGCTCGTATATTATAATATGGTACAAATCACTATAATCATCGTCGCAAATCACAGACAACATTTTAAATTGATAAACATATACTTCTGTCTTGTTTACTATTAGGATCTTGGGGAAGTAAATTTTGTATAGTGTCAGGGAATATCCACTCTATGGAAACCTACTATATTATTTAACAATGAACAGTAAACGTATGCTTCTAAAGATTGGTGGTTGTGGTTAACATATGTACATAATTCATGCAACTGCTGAAATATCAATAACCAGTCCTATACTTTCGGTAATAACTCTGCCTATAAAATACTATTGTCATCTCAGGGAAATATAAAATATTCTTAAAATATGGTTGAAAACACCATACATTTCTGTCAGTGTGTGTGTATACTGAATGATGTACGGATCCCTACGTCAATACATAGGCTGCAAGATCGTCTCGAAGTTTGCATAGTTGGAGGGCAACGATGTTTTTAAACCTTCTCACCGCTCAAAATGTTTTTGCGCAGCGCTTGGGTTGTAAATCTTGAAACAGATCCCAAAAAAATGTTTCCGTGATACTCATAGTCAAAATTGCCAAGAACATTCGACCAAAAAACGTGGATAATTTCAAAAAAAGTAATTTTCATTGCTTTTCAACTATGTAGATTTCACGATAAGAGTAGTATATGCAGTCGGCGGCTCTTTTTTTCGAAAAATACTTTGACTGTCCTGCCTTGAATTCTAAAACCTTGATTTTCCATTCACGATCAGCACGCACCCGTTTCCTGAAATCGTAATCGCGAATCATACTTTTTCCGTTCACCATAACATAATCATCAGCCTCCCGCGAAATCAAATTCGAACCTACAATTTTTTCGATCATTAAATTTGACACAATCCGTTTCAATAATCAATCTGCCCTGCCATCAAGGGGCCAAATTAACGCGTCACCCTCGACGAGCCCTCCGCTCGACTTCTCTCGCATGACGTTCTTCCTCTTCACAACCTGAGAAAACACTCCACCAATCTTTTTTAATAAATGCGCATACAAAGTGCACTCTTTCGCTGCTGCTACGAATCGAAAGGCCAGCCGATGCGTCGACTGCTCAGACAATAGTCTGCCTTCTAGCAAAGTGCTAACCGTTATTCCCTACGAGACGACGGTGGAACAGTTACCCGTGGGTAAGTTTGTTTTTCGGCTCGTTGAATTCGCAACAATGGACGAGCGCGAGCGCGCGCGGGTCTGGCGAGTGCATAGAACCGGAGCAGCGAAAACGCAAGTGCGAACGAATGTGGAAATGAGCGAGGATTCTTACTTCGTGAGAGACGGCGATGAGGAGGCAGGCGTGCCTCGAGGTAACTCCGCTCGCGGAAGTTTAACAACCCGAGGATATTTCTTGCCCGAGAGCTCACGGTACATATACGCCACGAATGCACACACACGCGCGCATTCGAGCACACAAGAAAACGTGTAATATTTACGCGAGTTGATGGCGCTGACGGCGTTAATTAGTAAACTCTCAGGGAAATGCATTCATTCAAGGCCAAGTTTCATTATCCTCACCGGACAGACGGGAGAGCCGAGGTGGATGTAATGGTATCCACAGGGTGGACCCAAAAGTGACGTCCAAAAAAAATTTGGATGCCTCGTGGTAATGCCGATTCGTACCACCCCCATCTATGTTCTATCATCTTTCTTAGTTTTCGAGAATAAAGCTTTACATTTTTTTTGTCTTTTGGGTGTGTACTATCCTCGTGATTTTTTAAACTTGTCTTATCGGTACGAAATGCACCGTTGTGCGATAAATAAATGACCAACCGATCAGTGAGGTGAAGCCTTAGATTTTTATCTGAAGTGGAAAAAATAGATTAGACGATCACTTACTAAAGTTCAGATAAAAAAGTATGACGTTGAAGTTTGCACCAATGCAAGAACATGGTGTTGAAGTCTGCATCGTTCGAATGCAACGAAAGTTGTTTTTTATATTTTTATTTCCTGATCTTTATTGTCATACAGAATACTTTTTTGCATATTTATGTTGTAGATTTCTAAGTGAGTGTCTTACAAAATAATTAAGAAATTTTTGTCGGCCAAAATTTGCTGATAGAAATAAAAATAAATTCACAAGTATCGATTTTTATATTGCATTCCAATGATGCAAACTTCAAGCTCGTTGCAACGATTCCTTTTTCCCTCTTTTTTCTCATTAGCCGAAGGCTTTGGTATGCAAATTACGGTCGTGAATCTCTAACAAAAGTAAGTAAAAACGTTTGAGTGATTTTCGTACTCCAAATCGGCCACAAAACCTTTTGAGCATCTAAAAATAATTGACTTCTGTTGCATTACAACGATGCAAACTCCAACGTCGTAAAAAAAAAAATACTTCGATTATTCCAAATGACTCTCAATTGCTGTTGAAAACTTCTAGGAGGAAAGTCTATATCCGAAATTGACAAAAATGAGAACGTATGATTGGATAGGTATTGATACGAGGCATTTCGATTTTCCTTCTGGACGTCACTTTTCGGGCCACCCTGTATATCTATATGGACATATAGATATATATTTTGTATACATGGACAGGCTAGACGTCGAGACGTTTGAGAGGGATGTGCGAAGCGTTTTCTTCAGGTACACACTCGTTACGAGCCTCGGCACTGCAGATATTGCTTCGACTTTGCGATTCATTACACACACATACAGACAGTCTCTAGATTACAATATTTATTCTGCTGAAACTCTTATGGAAATAATACGTTTGGCGCCAAAACTACATTATCTCTGTTCGAAGTACGGAGATTCAAAGGGGTGGCCACCACGTATAGTATTAGAGAAATCCTCGGGATTCATCCTCTCTGGACAGGGTGTAATACGTGTCGGCGAGAACGAATCGAGGAAGACTTCATTAGCCCTCAGCTGGATATATATTACGAAAGGGGTTAAAAGTCTCGGAGTTCCTAGACCTTCGGTATCTTTGAAACACTCTGCCAACTTGAGACAGGAGAGGCGGGATACGTGCAGAAATAACGTGTTGATGCAAGTCTGGACCAAGTTTAAAATATTAGGTCAAGAAAAAAGTTCTAAGCGTTTTCCGCTAGGTGTCTTTAGTGAGCCATATCTTACGATGTATACAAAGTATCATACGGCGATTTAAAGGTGACATTACGCTTCGAAAAAAATTATTTCGCAGTTTTTTGTGTTGGTGAAGCCAGTTGTGTATTACAGCGTTCCAAAATGGAAGTAAAAAAAAGAGAAAATTCGATACATTCTTCAGCACGACTATGCCAAAGTGAAAAGGCGGAGCAGGCGACCAAAAAATGTGTACTGTTCATGGACTCGAGAGGTGGTTTCAACGATTCTGTTCGGGTGATATGGACGTCGAAGATGAGGAACGCTGTGGTAGGCCAATCGTCGAAAATGTCGATAAAATCATGGAAATCGTCGAGTTGGACCGGCATGTGAGCACTTATTCCATTGCCCAGGAACTGAAGATTAGCCAGAAACCCATTCGGAAACATTTGCATCAGACTGGTCTCAAGAAGAAGCGCAATGTATGGGTGCCACACGAATTAACGCAAAAGAAATTTTTAAACCGAATTGATACCTGCGATTCTTTGCTGAAACGTAACGAAATCGAACCATTTTTCAAGCTGATGGTGACTGGCGATGAAAAATGAGTCACATACGAGAACGACAGCCGAAAAAGATCGTGGTCCAATCGCGGTGAGCCGGCCCAAAATGTCGCCAAGCACGGATGAACGGCCAATAAGGTTTTGCTGTGTGTCTGGTGGGATTGGAAGAGAATCATCCACTGTGAGCTGCTCCGATCGAGCCAATCACTCACTTCTGACCTCTAGTGCCAACAACGGGCCAGATTGAAGCCGGCGATCGACCAGAAGCGGCCAGAATTGGCCAATAAGAAGGGTGTTGTGTTCCACCGAGCCAACGCTAGGCCGTACACGTCTTCAATGACGCGCCAGAAGCTCCGAGAGCTGGGATGGAAGGTTCTATTGCACGTGTTGTATAGTCCATACCTGGCACCAAGCGATTATCACCTTTCCAAGCATTTGCAAAATTTTCTTGATGGTTCAAAACTGGCCTCAAGAGAGGATTGTGAAAATGAGCTGGTCAAGTTCTATACCAATAGGAACGAGGACTTCTTAAATTGCGGAGTTATGAAAGTGCCTTCAAAATGGACATAATTTATCGAACAAAACGGCACATATTTGATCTAAATCGGATAATCGAAACGCTCCGAACTTTTCACTTTACCTAATATGTCTATTTTGTGTTTCTTGTGCGTACAGACGAAGCAATGACAACTGGAGTCGGTTCGTTTTTTATAGAGGGTGTATTATATACAGGGTGAGGCATATAAAGTGTTACATAGCAATAGCACGCAAACTATTGATCATATCCAAAAATGTTTCGGACCAAAGTTTCAGTGTTCGAGAAGGCCGTTATACTGGACCGCCCTATTTTTTTTATCGGTGAAGGCGCTGGAGCTACGTCAAGGTCAACTTTACTTTTTTAAATAGAGCCATGTGTTTTTTTCGATCTCATTATTACCGCCGCTGAATTCGTCTTAACATCGGTAATAATGCCATCGAAAAAAATACATGGTTCCATTTTAAAAAGTGGAGTTGGCCTTGACGTAGCTTCAGTGCCTCCGCCCATAAAAAATAGGGTGGTCCAGTATGACGGCCTTCTCAAACACTGAAACTTTTGTCTGAAACATTTTTGGATATGGTCAATAGTTTGAGTGCTTTTGCTCTGTAACACTTTATGTGCCTCATCCTGTATATACCCTCTATACACAACTGATGAACGCTGAAGTTTGCATCGTTACAATGCAACGGAAGTTAATTATTTTTAATTGCTTAAAATTTCTTTGACCGCTTGAGGCTTTGAAAAACTAGAAATTCACGATCTCAATTTGCAAAGAAAAGACCTTGTCCAATGATGAAATTGACGGATTAAAAATGAACAAACAAAATCGTTGCATTCCAACGATGCAAACTTCAACGTCATCAAAACGGACCGACTCCAGTTTTCGTAGTTATATATATATATATATATATATATATATATATATATATATATATATATATATATATATGTATGTATGTATATGTATGTATATGTACATATATATACAAGAGTGAGAGCGCCTTCGCGGCTAGTAATTAGGAATAAGTTTCAATGGGCCTGAATATATACGGGAAAGAGTGATTTTGAAGATATTCGACTTAGAATATGGAAGGTTATACAAAACCCAATGTCTTCAAAATCATCTTTGGATAAATGTAAGCATTTTTACATATAGGTCACTCTAAGGATCGCCCTATTCGAAAAATAAACAATTCGAAAAAAAATAATAATCGTGCTTTGAACAGCCCGTATGATGATAACCAACACGATATTTAAATTTTGCGAACTCAAACTATTCTTTCTCCATATGAATATACATGTGACAGTTAAAATCCGTTTTTAGTTTAAACGCTTTTTACTTAGTAAAAACTAGTTCCGACTAAACGCCTTCATTACAACTAGTTTTACTTAGCAAAATATAGAATTTATTTTTAGATGTTCTAACAAACCAAATTTCCACATCATTCGGAAATAGTTTTGACTGATTCATTTCTTTTCAATTAATTTTTCCGGGTTAACATGAGTTTCAACTGATGTCCACATTTATTTATCAGTGAATTCTAGTTTTTACTATGAAAAACTAGTTGTAACGAAGGTATTCAGTAAGAACTAGTTTTTATTACGGAAAACGCGTTTCAACTGAAAACTGGTTTTAAATGCAACATATGAATATATTATTGTGGTTCATTCTAGCCGTACAGGGGTCTTTCCCTTTTTACGAGCCCCAATCCTCCTCAACTTCGGTTCTTACCTCCCATTCCACATCCCTACCTCCTCTATTACCCATTCCACAACTCTCCCTACCTCCCCCATTCCACACCCCCTCCCACCTTGTGACCGCAGCCGACGCCCCCCCATATCTGCCATGGGCATAGGGAAACTGCGGAAAACCTATACCGACACAGCTGGTCACAAGTTTGCTTCCCCGTCACGGAACTAGCCATCTTTCGCCGAAAATTTTTGAAGAAAGACATTTCACGACGCAAGTCCGCGACTGCGATTCGAACCCACGGCCTCTCGGTCTGCTGGCCAGCACGCTAACCACTAGACCAACGCACCAGTTCAACATATGAATATATATACACTATATTGGAAAAATGTGTGTGTGTGTGTGTTTTTAAATCATGCCGTTGGAGGCATAATCCAATGCCCTAGTGCTAGAACTTAATATCCAAACTACGTATCAAGGTTTTAATTACGTGGCACATCAGTTTGACATTTCTGCTTAGTTTTTGTTGTCATTTGTCATTGTGGTAGGGCTAATTTTCCGGAGATGAGAGAGATTCATTATAAAAAGATCCTATAAGTATCAAACCTAAAAACTTTTTTGTCGTGGAAATATTAATATATTTATCCGTCCGTCTGTATGGCTAGATTATTTAGTTCTAATGTTACTACAATGGGTCTATTTTCAATCTAGTGTTCCCCAATCTGGGCCTCGGGAGAAAAGCATCTGAGAGTCTTTGGATTGGCAAAAGGATTGATGAAAAAATGTGAGGCGGTGTTAGAAACCTTGTTAAGTTAACTCACGTTAAGTTAATTTGCAGGAATTGTCGTAGGGATCCAGTTGGACTCTCATACTTTTTCCTACTCCCTGATAGGGATTCGATGGGTCATCCCATCGGATCCCTATACTAAAACACCACGCTCGTACATTGGATTCTTATCGGGATCCCCATTGGAATCTACTGTACGAATCCAATTGGAATCCTAAAGGATTCATTATCGAACCTTATCGAACAGAATCCGATAGATTCTTGATGAATCCTACGCATTCCGTCCGTTGAATGTTCTAAACCAAATATATAGATATACTAAATGAATCCATCTTAAAAAGTAAAAACCGCTTAAAAGAGTATATCTCAAAGCCAATTTCGATCATATAATCGAAAATCCACTCTAATCGTCGCTTGTTATTTATTTTACTTAACTTTCACTCACTAGGGTAGAACCACCAAAGAGTGCGCGCTACCAAAACGTACGCAGAGCTTTCAAATGTTTTATATTTTCTTGCGTTGGCAACACCACCTCTCAGTGGCATATGTCATGACAAGGCTCTGGACTTTTATTTTATTTTCAGTTTTATGACTAATAATAGGTTTTCGATGTTTTTTATCTTATTTTTTAACAATTTTAAACACGTTTTGTAAGGTTTGCCATTTAGTTTTGCCCAACAAATATTATTGTACTTGAAATTTGTGATCCGAATTTTGTTTTTATTGAGCGGTTATATTGCCCTTTTGCATGCTTACACAAATTATATTGACTATAGACTAAAAATACGTATTTGGTAAAAGTACGCACCCAAAGATCACGCACTCTTGCCACTATTCCTTACAACTACTCCGCTCTCATGCGCGCTCCTCGCTCCGATGAAAGATTCTGACTGCGTACTCTTTGGAACGCAGCACTCTGAGTGCGCTCGGGACAAGTTCTAAGCTTAAGCCTTTTTTTTATATTTGTCGAGATTGCTACTTAAGATTTATATTTAAAATAATGTTCCTTAATAAATATTATATTACAAATATAAATAAAACAATGTTCCTTGAAATATTTACAATAATAAGAAGTACAAAGTGTATTATCAAATTTAATTTTTCGACAAATAAAAGTTTATAAAGTGCGTCCCCTTTGCTGGCTTTACCTTATTACCACACACGTACACGCTCACGAAGCGTGTAGGTTATGTTTCCGCACGCTAATTTTTTATCGTGCCTTTTTACATGATTTCTTTTCGAACGTGGTTAGAATTCTCGAACGGAGTTCATCGCGAAACAGTGCAGAATCCAATAAGATCCCGACGAGAACTCCCTATGTGCGGTATCCTTAACAAAGCCCTGCACAGATGTGGGTGCATCTCGGGACCCCCGACAAATTTGTGCATGAGATCACGAAAGGATCCGAAAGGAATTTTAAAAAGTCGTCAATCGAGAAATAGCGCGGAATCCATACATCTAGATTCCAATGTGGACTCCTTTCCTGCGGCGTCTGTTTCAAATCCTCACGGAATGTGTTAGGATCTGGGGACTCCCAACAAATGTTTGCACGGGTACATGTAACTTCATCTAGGAATAAATGCAAGGCCCTTCGTGAGAATTAAGAAGCATCTCCCTTCCTTGTCCCTCCCTCCCTCCCCCTCTCTCTCTCTCTCTCTCTCTCTCTCTCTCTCTCTCCCTCTCTGTCTCATTAGCTCTTTCTCCCGGCTGCCGGATCGATTTATTAAACATAATGAATTACTGTGAGTACGCACGCACGGGGTCCTTTACACGAGTAATTAACATAGGACCACGTCCAAGAGACGCGATTCTCGAGACCGAGCGCACACCCTCGTCTCGTATACCGATCTTAGATAAATCTGTCGCGTATAACTCGAGCACAGAGAAAGAGAGAAAGAGAGTGAGAGAGAGAGAGAGAGAGAGAGAGAGAGAGAGAGAGCCCGCGCGTACTTGCACGAGGAGAGTTGAATATAGCCGAGTTCTCTCACGCAGCGTCTCTGGAGGACTGGCCCATTCGTGTCTCGCGAGGCCACCGCCATTCGTAAATTCGCACACAGGTGTACAAGTTTGTATCGAAGGTAGGTATGATAAGCTGAGCAAAGGCGAAAAAAAAGACAGGAATCGTCGAATCGTGTACTCCCACCCCATTCGATCAACGATATCACAGCTAGACACGTCTCTTTCGCTCGGGTCACCCCCTCGCCACGTAGTCCTTAACTTGTCCCTCGTAACGATCCTGAATAAAAATCGGCGCTAAGAGAACGGCGAAGGAAGAGAGACCCTCGAAAGGGCGTAGTACCATGGAGAGTGGCTTATAAAGACGTGAGAACTATATGGACAGGGTTCTTGTAGTCGGGCGTCTCACGCACTCGTACCTAATGTATCGACTGCTTCACCTCCCCTGTATACGTAATATACCACCCTCCATGGCAAAGATACATAGCGTACTTTATTCATTTATATCTATCCCTCCCGGCGTACAATCGCTTCTATACAGCCCTAGGTACCCACAATTTCTAACTCTGGTCTACCTCTCTCTCTCTCTCTCTCTCTCTCTCTCTCTCCCTCTCTCTCTCTCCCTCTCTCTCTCTGTCTCTCTCTCTCTCTCACTCTCTTTCTGAGGCTTGCCCGGTGAGATAATCCGTCCCTTCGACCCTTCGTATACAAGTCAAGGTCCTGTTGGTGGTGTCCTGAGTCTCTCTCTCTCTCTCTCTCCCTCTCTTGTGTAATCCCTCTTTGAAAGACTCTCTCCGCTGATACCAGCACATGAAGACTTCGATCCTTTCTCACTCCACCACTTCGGGACTCTTCCGTCCTTTTCGTTTGCTCCTTCCTCCTCCTGCTGTTCTGTTCGTCTAGTCCTTTGCCAATGTATCGTCCAGGAACAGCAGCAGGTCCACCGGTGTGCGAGAGCCCTGCGCGCCACGTTGCTGCATCTCGCGCGATAGAGAAAGAGAGAGAGAGAGAGAGAGAGAGAGAGATGCACCAGCGTGCAATGCTGCAGTGCGACCTACCGTTATGCGGTTAACGAGCTACCCGCACAGCTACACCATCCTTCGCGGGTCCTCTCTCTATTCCGCTGTTTCTGTGCTCGTGGATACGTATGTGTATGGGTGTACGTAGAGCACATCGGGAACGTCTCCACCGGTAGAAGCGGCAGCATTGCGCATGCACGAAATGTAAACGTGGGAACCGGAATTGGCTAGCCTGTTGGAGGGTTTGCTCTTCGTCTTCTTCTTCTTCCACTCCGTCTTCTTGTTCTTCTTGTTTCTGTACTATCCTCTCGAACATCCCCGAAGAGCAATAAGCTGATCTAGTGTATATAACGTATGGCGAGCAGAGCGCGCACAAGTGTTCTTAAGCGGGCTCTCTACCCTTCAATGCTAAGCGCTCGAATCGATTTATCGAGCGGGCGAAAAAAAGTATGTTAGAAGCGTACGTTATTGCGAGAGCCGTATCGTATTTGTGCCGCAACTAAAGTTCGAGGAGCCTTAGACCTTATGGATTTATATGGATTTATGTGTATATATATATAAGCGTGTGTGTGTGTGTATGTGTATGAATGTCGTTTGATTTTTCTTAGCACTGCTATCTGCTCGATCAGCCTACGCGACCGGGAGTAATGCCATTTTTATCTGTAATCGATGATCGATGTGGCGCCCTCCGTCAACGGGTCCACAGTTTAGGCCCCAAAAAACGCATTGGATTTGAAGATGTTTTTGTTATGAGAGTATTGGAGGGACCAAGTCAAGATTTTACATAAAATTAATATGTAATCTCGCCGAGTTTGACGATTTTTTAAATTGGAAAATTCTGATTAACAATAAAGTTATTATTGCTTAAACAAACTGCCGCCGTTACGGCATGGCCAACCAGTGCAGACGGTTCTGGCAACCAGAGTGATCTGGACTGAGAAATTTTTACATGTACTTCTAGTATGGCGGAATACTTCTTTTTAATTTTGAAAAGTACCAAAATGGCGAGCTGTAGAAGGAAAAAGATTTTTTAACAAAAACACAACTCGAATCATTTGTTGTTGAGGAATAGATAAACGTATCGAAAAATCATCTGGTCGTACGATAGCAAATGGCATCAACTATGCCCTGTCCAAAGTTATAGTGAATCGGATGAATAGGTTTTGAGACATGACCCCACAATGACGTTGAAGCTTGCATCCTTGAAATGCAACAATTTGTATGTTCATTTTTTATTTATTTTTATCATTATGCAAAGGCTTTTCTTGGCAAATTTAGGTCGTGAATCTGTAGTAAGAATACGTTAAAACGTTTGACTAATTTTCACAGCCTAAAGTGGCGAGAAAAAAAATTCCGTCAATTAAAATGAATTAATTTTTCGTTGTGGTGCAACAATGTGAACTCTAACATTCATCGACTTAGACCGTTTCCGAAAATTGGGTTTCAAGAAAAAAGCAAACGTTTTTTCAGGACCTTTTTTAAGTTTGACAACAAAAATCTGCTGAAGAATATTTTGATTCAAAACAAAGTTAAGAAAAAAAAATTCTCGTTGGGTCCCAATGGTTCAAGCTTGATGACGACTGCGATTTGACCCTCCACGAAAATTGCCATAACTCGGTCAATGTTCGGAACGTCGCAACCTCTTTATTGCCAATTGGAATTAAGACTCTAGACCCGCCATACTCAAAGTGTGCTCTGCGGAGCCCTGGGGCTCCCCGCAAGGCCTCTGCTAGGGCTCCGTCGAAAAACAGTCATACCTTCCAATAAATGGGAACAATTTCATCAATTCACAGTGGAATTAATACATTATTATATAAAGTACCTATTTTTGTATGATTTTCATTAAAAAATAAACATGTAACCAGGTTTTGCTTATTTTAGGGTTCTATAAAATATTTAGTATTTTAAAAGGGTTCTGTCGCCATAAAAGTTTGAGAACCGCTGCTCTAGACTATAAAACTACCAATAAGAATTGTATTAAAAAAATGTCAAGCCTAGACTTAACACTTACAATTAAGAGGCTCTCCCGATCGAGCCCGATGTTTCGAATTCGATCGAATGCTCAATCGAGAAAGGGAAAAACAGAGAAAGAGAGCAAGCGAGAGTGAAAGAGAGATAAGACTCCCCGTGAAAGTTCGTACAGACCCTCATACCCAATGATGAATGATGCCCATTGATTATTCTCATTATGATAACGCCCTTTTATTAATATTTATTAACCTCTCGCCTAGCGCGACTGTATTTCACCCGAAGCTCATATTTCTCTCCAGTGATCTCTCACCTCTCCGCTATCGTTCAACTATTCCGAGTTAATTGTTTTTCAATTGATTTCCTCTCGTTATACAACATTCGGCGGTTCTCCCTGTCTCGAATCTATAAACCCATCTTCGTTGCGCTCAAACGGCGGCGCCGTTCGATTTTTCGTATATTAATTTGTCCTCTGTTTTATGTCTGTTACAGGTGAGTGTTCCCAAGAGAGTTTTCTCTCTTTACCGGTGTGTATAACGGTTCTGAGCACATCTCGAGGCTTGTCGCGCGAACCCGCGTGCCCCCGTCCTCCGGGTAAGTGCTTCTTCTCTCATCCCCCTTGCATTATAACTCAAGCGTGTCACATATATTTTCAACACGAGCACGCTGTTACCTTTGTATACCTATACGTGTATATATATATAAAGGATTATCTAGGTTTATATATACGTATATATCAACCTCCGTGATACTCCTTTAGAGTCGAGTTAAGTGGAGATAGATACTGTCAATAGCTTTTTCAAGTGGATCAAGGAAAAATCCACAAGATCCCGAGGCGGAGCCTATTCAACGGCGAAATTAATGCGAACACACACCGGGACCATGTCAACCCTCTCTCTCTCTCTCTCGCTCTTTTTCTCTCCTTCACCCTCCGAACTTGAAAGACATCAAGAAGCTTGAACACTTTCATGTAAGCGCACCGCATAAAGAAGAGGCCCAAAGAAAGAAGGAGAGAATACTTTAGACTTGTAACATCGCGAGGAAAGAGCGAGAGCCTCCGTGGTCCGCATCCGTATTTCCCCGCGCATCTCTCTCTCTCTCTCCTCTGTCTCCCTTTTCTTTTGCTTCCTATCCGTTTCCCTCTCGTGTCACAGCGGCGAGTTTCGCGTACCGGCAATGCATCAGAAACCCTGCACCGGCTGGCGCGGCTCATTGCGGTTGCACTGATGTTCTCTCTCGAGCAGCAGCAACAGCAGCAGAGAGTTCCACCGGTTTTCCAACCGGACAACCTGTTTACACGCTCAACGGCCGTACAGTATCGGGCACACCGTACGCATACGTGTATAAAACGCGCACGCGGCTGTGTAAATGATTTTCCTATTAACAATACCGATCTCGTACAACCGAGATTAGTATCTTCTCTCTACGTGCAACGGGTCGAGAATGAGAGATCTCTTTTCGCTAGACCGCGCGCGCGGAGAGATCACTCGCGACCTACCGATGATCGTCCCTACCCTCGCGCCGTATCGCATCGTTTGACATAGTCTGGGACGCATTATTGAGCTTACACGTGAGCGTCATTATGCGCGCTCTCTCGGTGCAACGCGATCTCGACATTTGGCCAATACGTTTGTCCGTATTGGCCAATACGGACAATAGCCGCTCGAAGACGAGACTTAAGAGAGGGAGAGAGAGAGTGAGAGAGAGAGAGAGGGAGAAAGATTTATTGATTTATCGCGCCTATTGTGCCCTAGTGAACCCCCGGGCAAATAAAATGAGGGAAAAACACGAGAATCCGAGAAATAAAGATTTGATGTAAAAAAAACTAAGATTAAAGAAAAAAGATTCGATATAAAACGAAAATAAAGAATATCAGATGCTATGAGACTGAATATAAAATATGAAACTAAAACAAACCAGCAAATGAAAAAATAAGTAGAACGTGATATAAATGAAAATTGTATTATATTATGTGTCTTGTTCTCGATTATAATATTGTAGTCATACTTGTCGTGCCTAAATTCACACCGTTTTAGCGTTTAGGTCTTCATGTTTTTGGCGTGTATCCACTTTCCTTTCATTGGCAACGCTTCTCTTTTCATATTGTTTCGTTGTGCCGAAACGTCACCACGTTTTTCCTTTCAAGACGATGCTAAAAATGAGTGTTTGACGGTAATATTGGAAGAATAATAATTCCCGAACACAATACATGGAAGCGGTCACGATTAAGGTCTCAAGCAAGACATCGCCATAATCGGAAACGAGACGAGGTACTCATTAGCTTACAAAGTAGACTAGCAAACCTGACAAAGGTAGTCGAGACGTTGGTGGAAGTCCAAAAAGGATAAAACACCATAATGATTCAGAAATACAAAGTGTGTCGAAGGAATCCCTCCACTTAATAGAATCTGGTATTGAGTAAACTGGGATAACAAATCCACAGTCACCTCGTATGCTCAAATCTCGTCACGAAATTGAGAGGCAACGCCCAAACGGCAATGCCAGGTCCACACGGTCACCAAAGAAACATGACGCTTGTTTCAATGAGAAGCGCACGTCACAATAGCACAACAAGTGAGGTTTCTTGATTATCCCCCTTTTCAATATTTTCTCAGATAAGGGAACTCTTGACAAAAACGAGGCAAAGGAAAATGTAACAAATGAGTCATCACAATGATTATTCTCGAGGCGAGGCAGCACAAAATGACGCTCCGAAAGTTCTGGGAGGAGATCCTACCGAATGCAAGTTCAAGGGTGTTAGATACCATCCTTAACTGAAAAACACGTGACTGACGTGGAAAAATGAAGGACTTCTTGAAAATAATAAAAAAGAAATCCTGGAATCCTATGGCAGGAAAGGAACCTTTTTCACAGAAGCTCCGAAATTAAATCTGGATATTGTGCCCTTGCTGACGGACATCGCAAAGAAGCGCGATCAACCCTGTCTGGATACGCAAATCGGGTAACCAAAGCTAGCTGCCCTAGGAGCAGCTGTATCATTGATGCTAGATCCACCCGAGGGACAAAACGATCAGGAAACCCTTATTGATCACGTCAGTTCCGCAGGGCAAATTCTAACGGGCGTTTATCACCAACCATCGGTAGTGAGAAAATCGTTCATCACGCTGCAATTGAGTAAAAGCGTTGAACCTGTGGTGGAAACAATGCTTTCCAATGAATGGTTGTATGAGGACAATCTCAAGAACAAAGTAAAGGATGTAAAAGAAGGTATTCGAGATTGGTGGTCGTCTCAGATTATTTGAGAAATCCTGGAGACAATTCACATCAAACTCGTATAGCTTAAAATATGCAAAAGGATTCAAAATTCCATTCATAGAGGTACCAAAATAAGTATTAGCTCCACGTGAGCATAAGCTATGCAAAAACGACAAAAACAAAGTTGGAATTGAAGTCGAGAAACTCTCGAAAAAAGGGGTTATCGAGGAATGCTCAAAATGTGAAAAACAATCTGTCTCTGTATTTTCTGGTACCAAATCCCGATGGTTCCAGTAATTTGATTTTCAACTTAAAAGAGTTGAAAAAGTTGATCAACCCTCCACATTTCAAAATGGAAGATATGAGAGCAGCGTTAAATTTAATCTCAAAAAATGACCATATGTGCAAAATAGATCTTAAAGACGCGAACTCCCTGGTTCCAGTATGCGAGGACGATAGAAAGTTTCTACGTTTCTATTTCGAAGGATTTTTTTTCAATTTGTCTGCCTACCGTTTGGTCTATGTTCTAGCCCTTATATATTTACCAAAATGATGAAACCGGTGGTGAAAGAATTAAGGGAGCAAGGGATTCTGTTGACCCTGTATCTGGACGATTTCCTGTTTATTGACAAATAGGAAAAACAATGTGAGAGAACCGTAAGAAAAGCGATAAGGCTGATAGAACGTTTAGGATTTATTGTAAATTTTGACGAGAGCTCATTATCAGCGAGTCAAAAGTGCATATACTTTAGATTCATAATTGACTCTGCGAACTTTTCACTAAACTTACCAATCAAGAAAACGAAACAAATCGTGCAATTGATTGACCAGTTTAAGGTCGGGAAATATTATAAAATAAGAAAAATCGCAGAACTGTTGGGAGTATTAATGGCAGCATGTCGGGCAGTGGCGTATGATTTTATTCGCTACAAGAAACTTGAAAGACAAACGTTCTTAGAACTAAAAGCTAACGGAAAAGATGATGAGAGAATAATGTTAATAACAAAGCTCATGACACAGATGTCACACATAAAGGCGCGTCTTTAGCAGGTTGGGGATGTTGTTGTATAGATTCTCGCGCTTTCGGTTTCTAGAGTGAAGATTACATAAAGAAACCATATCAATTCCTTGAGTTGTTGGCTGTCTTCTTTGCATTGAAATGCTTTCCCTCAATGTTGTCAGGCTGAGAAGTCCTACTGCGACTAAAAAACACAACAGCCATAGCCCCATGTTAATAGAGCCGGAGGAGTCAAACTCCTAGACTTAAGCAAATTATCGCGCAAAATTTGGGATTGCTGTGAACAAAATAAACTATGGCTACGTGCTTCTCATGTTCCATCAGAAAACGTCGAGGCAGATAGAGCATCTCGAGATATCATCATAGACCCCGAGTAGGAATTAGAATAATCAGCTTTCGACAATATTTACCAGAAATTTTGACCCTTTTCCGTCAATATATTTGCATCACAACTAAACAAGAAAGGTCCTAGGTTCTATGCCAGATTTTATTTTCCGGAAGCTCAAATAGTGAATCCCTTTACAGTGTTCTGAAGAGAAGAAACGTTTAATGCATTTTCTCCCTTTGCTCTCATTCCACGAGTATAGAGAAAAATTATTAACGATCAAGCCACAGGGGTTGTGTTGGTACCTGTATGCACCACACAACCTTTATATCTACTTTCCACTTCACTACTAGTGGAGTCAGCCATCGTTTTCGAGCCCAATTGTACATTATTGGCATCTCCTTGCAGTCCCAAAAGTTACTCCTTGGTGAACCGCCTTTCCCTGGTGGCAGGCAAATTATCAGCGCAGCTTACACACGGAGAGGACTATGCGAAGAAGCGGCAAAAATAATGGTTAACTCGATTGCTTCCTCAACACTGAAACTGTATGAGTGCGGCCCTAAACGCTGGTGGCAGTTTGCGTATACAAACAAGGTGGATTTCCATCATCTTCGAATTCCAGATGTCATAAGTTTTCTTAACTTTCGCTTAAAAGAAGAAGCCAACTATAGTACGTTATACACTACACGTTCAGCAATTGCTTTAACTGCAAATGTTGATATTAATGCGGACAGTTCAATATCACGATTCGTGAAAGGAGTTTATCAGCAAAAGCCTACGACACCCCCATACGACACGACGTGGGATATCTCGACAGTCCTGGATTACATGGAAAACTCGCCTTCCCTCGAGAATGTCGCCCTAAAAGATGTGAATGAAAGAGTAGCAACGTTACTGGCATTGATAGCAGCACAAAGACTCGAAACTATGGGAGTAATAAATATTGATAACGTTGAAAAATCAACGTTAGGTGTTAAAATAAAAATCACAAACCGGATCATGATATTAAAACCTGGATGCACACAACCAGAGTTGTCATCTCTGCTATACTGGATTATATAGATCTGACTAAAAGTTTGAGAAAAGAAAATCGCAAAAAGTTATTCCTCGCTACGAGAAAACCGTTTGAAGCAGAGTCAGGACAGACCATTGGCCACTGGATTAAGAATTTTTTAACTAAAGCCGGCATTGGTAAACAACAATTCTCTGCATACAGTACTCGACATGCGGCAGTTTCTGCAGCCTACAGAGGAGGAGTCGATATTTCAATAAATAGGAAAAGCGCACGATGGTCGCCAAGTTCACAAAACTTTTTCAAGTTCTATAATAGACCAATTAAAAACTCTCATGACAACTTTGTTCATGCTATCGTAGATGAGAGATAACCTGTCTTTATTGGTTAAAAATAAACACATTCATATATTTATATGTATATGTACATAAAAAAATAACTATTACTCTGGCTCTAAAGATCTACAATATTATTATCTTCAAACAAGATGTGTAATATAGTTCATAGATCAAACGTGCGAAGTTTGAACAGAATTATATGAAGTGTCTCGTTCGAAGAATCATAGTACTACCACCCAATTATCCCTTAATTCTGTACTCACTATTATCTTAAAAATCGAGTAATAATTGTGGCGCATTGAACAGAAAACAATATGGAAAGGAGAGTGTCACCAACAAAAGGAAAGCGGATGCACGAAAAAAAATTGAAAATCTAAACGCTGAATCGTGAATTTAGGCATGACAAGCATGTCTTTAATATTGCATTCTTCGAACGAGACACTTCATATAATTCCGATCAAACTTTGGGTTTGTTTGTTTTGTGGGTTTTAAACCTAAAATGATATAAAAATAATATCAACCAAATATTTACACGTTTGGAGCGAAGATATGCGACAACAGAACCATTAAGACTAAATAAAGTGAATAGAATAAGAAAGAAATAAATACGATGTCGTCTAATAATCAAACATAAATCTGAGAGAGAAAAGGGCGAGAGAGAGAGAGAGAAAGATGGACGCGGGCGATCCGCTGACTCCGACCGCAGTGGTGACGGTTCACGGTGATGGTGGTATATATCGCGATGAGAGAGTACCCGCGCTATCGCGGCTACCTTATCTGCCAGGAGCCAGCTATAATTGAGTGTACCACCGTACAGCCGGTTCACCTTGGGACAGTCCTAATAGCATCTTGGTGGAATTGCAATCGCGTTTCTCACACTCCGTATAGTACACATCCCTGTGTGCGTGTGTACTCGCGCGCGCTCGTTTGTGAGTGTTTGTTGGTATATGTGCGTGCACAAATGTCCATATACGTATGTCCGAGCGCAAGTGCGACACAGGGTGCGTTCTCGAAGAGTTGTAGTCAACTCTCTTCGATGTTAATTGGAGCTAAGAGATTTGGTATCAACGGGTATAGGATAGTTGGACCTCATTGTGTTTCCCAAATGGGAGGACGTTTGTAGGCTGATATGAGTATGCTTAATCGAGCCACAGAAAATGAATCCGCATCATACTTTCTTTGTATCGAGGAAAGTATGTATCAGATTATTGAATGGAGTAATCTTAAGTTTTGATTAGGACACGTGTTCATGATGGATTGCGCTTGGTATCACCGCGAGAAGAAAATCTGCAAGACATATACACCTATTAAATATATTATATTAGTTTGTTGAGAACTGTTGATATATTACTTATCAATTTCGGTTACCGACTGAACGTGTTTCACCTGATATTGCCAGAAAAAAATTACGAATAACTTTTCCATGCTGCAGGCGTCGCACAATCATTCAGGGTAATCAGTGGCACGGGAGATCATTATTTTAGGTCCCTGTGGCTGAATCGTAGCCACTGCTCATGGATTTGGAAGGATTTTCTGAACGGGTGTACATAATGTTGGCTGTCAGCACATTTGGGTGTTTTGCGAATGTCCCTCAAACGTCAATTTCTCAATTTCTCAACAAGTCGTTTTTCAAACGACTTGTGCAGAAATTTCAATCCAATCACAAGTCCAAGAACAAGTATGGGAATCCAACTGGATTACCTGTCCTTGCTTTCTGATGGGCGTTCAATGGGTCATCCTATCAGATGCCTATCCTGTAACACGCCGTGCTCGTACATTGGATTCTAATAAGGATTCCCGATTGAAACCCACTATCTTGAAGTTTGCATGCCTGGAATGCTACGATACTTTTGTTATTTGTTTATTTTCATTATTATTCGAAAGCTTTTTTTGCGACTTGATATTTTGAACGGCCAAAAATAAATGTTGTCAATGAAGAAGAGAATTTATTTTCATTGCTTTCCAACGATGCGATCTTCGAGATCATTAAAATTCAGAGTACGAATGCAGCTTGAATCCTAAACAATTCCCACGTTGTCAACCAAAACCGGATACGATTCTTGATGAATCATATCGCATTTTGCACGTTGAATTTTCTAAACAAAATACATAGATATACGCAATAAGTGGATCTTAAAAAAAAACAGAAATCTTATCATAAAAAAGTATATCTTAAAAATTAATTTCAATCACATCACTGAAAATCCACTGTAATTATCGTTTGTTATTTTGTTGCCTGCACTTTGACATAATATCAAACACGTACACGCTCACGAAGTGTGCAGGTGATGTTTCAACACGCCGAGGTTTTTTTTCGTGATTTTTCACACATTAACGATTCCAACATGGTGTCAATGCTCAAACAACGTTCATCGGGAAACAGCGCAGAATTCACTTGCATTTCAATGTGGACTCTCTACATGCGACCTCCCTATTGAACCCCTTCAGGGATATAGTAGGATCTGGGGTCTGGCAACATAACTGTCACTGAAACGACCCTCCGATTATTGGAAAAAAGTGACTTTGCCTAACTAAATTCATCATTAGGAACACCAACGAGCAACTTATTGCCAAAAATTGGATATTATGATATCAAATATTATTAATTCCATCAAACCAACAAATCCTTGGAATATTGAACTATTTTTTTCATCTTTATTATTATTCTTTGTTCCAAACAAAGTATTATCCAAATAATACTTTGTCTCTCCGTGCGTATTCATGAGTATGCTTAGATTTTTCCAAAGACGCAAGACTTCTTCGGAACTCTCTCCTCACTGCGGTGATGGACGGAAGTCAAATGTCTTCAAAATGACCTTTTCCCACATGCACCTATGTATGTGTGTATAAACCAGAGTATTTCAACCCTCGAGGCTAGATTTCGCTCGGCAATGTCGGCGCGACGATGTATTACGGTAATTGCGGAGAGACACGGCCGTGCCGGCTCAGCGCGAAAGGGGGCGGTGGAGAGCGAGAGAGAGAGAGAGAGAGAGCAAGAGGTTACTCTCGGAATATACAGGCGGCGGCAGGGTTTCTTGCGAAGGGACGTTGATTTGCCGGCAACAGGAGTAGAAGTAGCAGCAGAAGGTAAACTGGTATATAGTGCCGAAGCCCCGCGTCGACGTCTAGTAAGCGCAGCCTCGCGTGGGAGAGCCGCGCGAGAGTAGCCAACTTTAGGAACGCGCGAAGGGGTTTTCCCTCTCGCGCTCTGCTCCCGAGCAAGCACACACAAGAGGAGCTTAGGAGGTCTCCTTCGTTGGTCCTGCTGGCCCTCCGGAGTTCGCGCGCGCGCACTGGCCATCATAGCTGTGCACGAGGCTGTGCTCACATCCGCGAGTGCAACGTCGCTGGGTGTGTGTGGGTCTAACCCCGAGCTATATAGGACGGAGAGTTAGTGTGGATCTCGCTCGCTGTTGGTTTGCCATGTTAGCCCCATGGGAACCTGGGAAGATCCTTACCCACCGGGAAGATCCTTGAAGCCACCACTCGCGGAAAGGATCGACTGTAAGAGCCCGCCAGCTAACAGCGATTGAGAGAGAGAGAGAGAGAGAGAGAGAGAGAGAGAGAGAGAGAGAGAGAGAGAGAGAGAGAGAGAGAGAGAGAGGAGGAGGAGGAGGAGGAGGAGGAAGAGGATGAGGAAGAGGGGTTGGAGAGATGAGACCGCGCGCCGCACAACTCTGGAATATATATTGCCATTTGTTCTGCCCCGGTATAAGGCAATATGTTTGTCAGTATCGGGGAATCGAACCTGAACCCCACGACCGGCGAACTCTGTGCGCTACATCACTAGCGATAGACCAAGAGAGAGGAAAAGCGAGAGAGGGAGAAAGAGTGACTATATGGTCGAGATCTTGACCGTTATTTCTCGAGTCGATGGGCACGTTGCCGGCGAGAGATGCCGAGTACAGTCCCCGCTGTTAGCCCCGAGTATTCGCATCGATCCTCTTGAGCATCACCACCACTATCATCCAGATATGTACATATATGTGTGTGTGCATTGCACCCTCAAGATGCCGTTCGCGAGAAATTCTCCCAGAGAAGATGTATAGGATGCTAAAGGGAGGGCATCAATTTAACTCTTATCCAATTCGCGCCACACTCGCTGCACCGTGTATTCTCCTATCATGTCACCCTAATAAGGGAATTAGCGAGATAAACACGCCAAACCGCTGTTACCTTAGAAATTCACTAATAGTATTTGGTTAATAGGGAGCCAATATTTATTACTCACTCTCGGACAATCGCCTTCCATATGTGGATAAATGAGCTTTTGGAGAGGTATCTTCGAATTGATGAACTTATACCGTTTTCATGGCAAAAGACAAGGGTGGCGTGAAGTGTTCTTTTTGTAAATGGTGCTGAAGTTTGCATTGTTGGGATACGGTAAAAAGTCTACTCTTTTTATATCTTTATTCTTATGATGTAAAAGCTTTTTTGCAGTTCTAGGCTAGCCTTTTTAGTATGCGGATCCTGATAAATGTTTACGTGATGTTTGTAGGCAGAACCTGCAAAAAAAAATTACTATCGGGAAAAAAATTTTCGTTGCATTCCAACGATGCAAACTTCAACGCCATTTTTCTTCAGGCATTATATCTGGGTAGGAAAAAATTGTTGACCGTTTTTATTATTGGCCTAAATGATGTATAAACGTCACAAGAATGATATATAGAAATAATTATACGCGAAAAAAATTAAACATTTTTAGAGCCCATTTTCCTAGTTACATCCGAACAGTATGCCTCGGTGGATACACGCAGAATTTAAATGAGGGCTTCAATTCCGTCGTGTGGACGATAACTCTTAAATTAGTTTTCATCCGATTGACTTGCAATTTTAACTGTAGCTTCCTAGATTCTCTATAAACGAACATACGAGTTTTACGATTCATGAACAATTCTCGTTTTGATCAACGATTTAAGGCCGATTTCGAAGCGAAAAAAAGAAAATAGTATTTACAACGATGATATTTTACGAAAAAAAACCATTTTCTAATAACCGTGTGTGCTAGGTGCTAAGCCATGAAAGTTCCGTGTCCACCCGCAGAGCGTCTAAAAAACGCTTTTAGTGTAGCTACGACTGAACCGCCAGTTTATATTTTTCTCATTCATTTTTTTTTTTTCATATTTCAATAATGTAGAATAAACTCTTCAAACTTCACCACGATTGCTTATTTGGTTTTATTTTTTTTAATTCCAAAAATTTGTCATTTTTCAGTGGACCACTTCATGGATGTGGGACGTCTTGATAAGTGCACAGTTTCGGTTATATTTTTTCGTAGACTCAATGCTTCTGTCAGTAGGTCCTGAGGTATGCACTGGAAGAACTTCTGTCAGGTCTGTGCTGCTGTTGGTATTTCTGATTACGTTGTACTTTGGAGGTCGGTCTGAAAAAAAGATCTTCAGGTCTGAAACGAACATCGGCTATTATATATGCGCATGCGTGCGTGCGTGCGTGTGGGTGTGCGTGTGCGTGTGCGTGCGTGCGTGCGTCTACCCACGTAGGGTGTTCGATAGTGGCCGATGATTGGCCGAAGCTCGACGCCGAGGTTTCCGAAAGTGGTACTCGAGCTTCGCCCGCTCATCGACTGAGCCTCGGATGATAAGTGTGACTCGATATTACCAACCAATATTGGCCCTACAATGGCTTATGAGAATCGGCCGGGTATCGCGTATGAGCTCGTTCGAGAATCGGCCAACAATAAGTTCCTGTCAAGACTGCCATCATTGGCACTCGAGCTTGGCCCGATTATCGACCGAGCCTTGGCAAATAATTGTGACCCGATATGGATAACCAAAATTGGCTCTACACTGAAAAAAAAAGTTTGTCCAGTAATTCGTAATTTCCTTTTGAGATGCTTCTTTCGAAGAAAATATTTCACCTAAATGGAAATCGAACCTAGAACCTACCGACTGATAGCTATGCACGCTACCCCTATGCTACCGGGTGCTTGTAACATCTAGGTCGCAGATATGGCATAAGAGACCAAATGAATTCATATGATTATTTGTTGTATCACAAATTATATCGATTAGTTGATATCTTTGTGATAATTAGCGAGTTCCATCGAATAAGATGCTATAGATTTTTCAAACATGACCTAGATATATATATATATTCATATATGTACAGCGTGTCCCTATTATCTCTGCCACCCGAAATAACTCTGTAATTATCGACGTCACAAAAAAATGTTCCAGACAAAAGTTGTACGGTGTGAAGGGGGCCAACGAATGCGACTAATTTTTTTTTATTTCGGTGATGGCGCCTGCGCACATTGAAGGTCACCTCCACTTTTTTAAATGGAATGGTACATTTTTTTTCAACCATCTTGTGGAGCACCTCAAGCCGCATAAAAAACATTAGGGGGGCCAATGACGTTCAAGGTCAGAATCGATGATACTGATCTTGATGAATGCTCAATCGTTATCGTTTCCATCCATACCGAATGTCGCTGCGTCAGGCTCTCAAAGCGAATAATTTTCCAAATCGCATCAACTTCTGTCAGTGGGCACAGCAGCAATTGCGGATAGACGAACAATTCTTCAATGATGTATTATTTACTGACGAGTCAACGTTCACAAACCATGGACAAGTGAACCCGCACAATATGTACTATTGGGCAGAGGAAAATCCCAGATGGCTACGACAAGTTGTCCATCAACGACCATACAGTGTTAATGTGTGGTGTGGTATATGTAAAAATAGAATTATTGGTCCACACTTCATTTATGGTAGTCAGACTGGAGTTAAATACGCTGATTTTCTGGAAGAAATGTTACCTCTGCTGCTAGAAGATCTAAGCTTGTGGGAACGGCAAAACCTCTGGTATCAACGTGATGGTTGTTCAGCTCAATTTGCACGGATAGCTCGGAATATTGTCGACCGAAAATGTGATAATAAGCAGATTAGCCGAGGATCACAAATATGCTGGCCTGCTCGATCACCGAACTTAACTCCACTCAATTTTTATTTATGGGGGACGTTAAAGGATAAAGTTTATCAAGATATGCCCACAATACCGGAGAACATGCCAGAACGCATCGTCATTGCGGATAACAGCATTACGCCGGAAAGCATTCTACGATCGAAACAGTGCCTGACTGTTCGACTGCAAAAATGTTTGGAGGATGGTGGAGGTCATTTTTTTTGTCCGGTACTGTACGTACCAGGTGTAGAAGTATGAAACCGGAATTTCCCTATAGATGGTGCTAGCCATCGGTTTAGGGACCGCTTCTGAATTGCCATCATCTCCCTCTAACAGCTGACGAAGATTTTCAACACACAACAACCCAAGTTCCCTACACCGGCATATTCTTCTATAACCTTAAACATGTCGAGTGTTGTGCCTACGAACTACGATTTGCGGACAGCATTGGTTTTCTGTTATCATCTGAAGAAAACTCATTTGAAGAATCGCATCGAATGCTTGTCGAAACTTACGGTGAACATGCTCTTGGTAAAACACAGTGTTTCGAGTGGTTCAAAAAATTCAAAAGAGGTGATTTTGACGTGAGAAACGAAGAGCGTGGGAAACCACCGAAAAAGTTCGCAGACAACGAATTGCAAGCCTTATTGGATGAAGATGATACTCAAAGTCAACACGAACTCGCGGATCAATTGAATGTGACGCAGAGAGCCATCTCCATTCGTTTTTATCATTTTCAAACAACAGACGTGTAATTTTTACAAAAAATTCCGGTTTCATACTTCTACACGTATATGTAGTTCCTCTCTCTCTACCTTCTCTACCCCCACACCCCTTTGATGTGTGTGTTGCAATACAGACAGACCATTAGTTCAATCAAATAGAAAAATAGTTGACTCCACGAAAATTCTATTTAATTTTAATTTTGGCAACATCAAATGGATCCACTTAGTGGATTCAACTGAATTGTTTTTTGAACAGATGAAACCGAATCAGAGATTTACTAGGATTGAATAAAATATTTAGTAATTGGACGATAGTAAATGGATTGTAATTCGAATATTTATTTAAATTTTATTTTTAAATTTAAATTTTTTAATTTAATTTTAAATTTATTTAAATGTATGTAAAACAAATAAATCCAATAATGGAAAGCTGATCTGACAGCTGCATAAAAAGTGAGCGTACAACAAATTGTATGTAAATATTATATCTACTTATCAAATTTTAATATCGTATTGCAAGATTTGTATTTTGATAAATCGAAAACATAATTTTTTTAATTCACACGGCGAACTTAGGCGAAAATTAATGGAACGGTATTAGTCTACAGACGATCGGCAACTTAACACTCGGCCGAACATTGGTCTCGTATCGACAAATCAATAATTGGCGAGTCTATACTTCGCCAAACATCGGCCTTGTATCGACAAGCCAATGATTAGCGAGTCTATATTTGGCCGAACATTGGGCTCGTATCGGCAACAAAATGTTTGGTGAATCTGTACTTCGCCAAACATCGGCCTCGTATCGACAAGCCAATGATTAACGAGTCTGTTTGGGGGAACATTGGCCTCGTATCGGCAAACCAATGATTGGCGAGTCTATACTTCGCCAAACATCAGCGCCGTATCGATAAGTCAATGATTAACGAGTCTACATTTGGCCGAACATTGGCCTCGTACCGGCAAACCAATATTGACTAGTCAATACTCAGCCGATTATTGGCGTACAATTGGGTAATCGATGATCGTCCCGCTAACATTGGTCCGAGTATCAGCTCTTACCGTTCGATCGGCGAGACCTACATGGGTGTATGTGTGTGGGGGTAATATAGAAAAGCAATATATACAACTGATATATATATACACACACACATACACTTATGAGTCGAGATCTCGGATAATAGTTGCTCAGGATCATAGCACGAGTTTACTAAACGGTCGGACACGCCCCGGCGTCCGTGTGAAACAAGTATAATTTACTAGCGTTGATCATCAAGTATCTACCCCTCCGATTCTCTGTCCCGCTCCCTCCCTCTATCTTTCTCAGTCTCGGACGAGCCAGCTATTTCCCGAGAGCTGTAGTATAATAAGCAATATCCCATAATATCAAAGTTTGTATCATCAGAATGCAACAAAAATATAATTGTTTGTCGTTGACAATTCAAGGTTACCACGGTCACTCTTTTTCAAGTTGTCGCTAGAGGCCGAAACCTAAATCTATCAAAAAAGATTTTGATAACAATAAAATGTGGTATTAACGTTTCGGTCGTTGGAATGCATCGAAAACACATTTTTTTCAAATTGCCATTCGTTTTTACCGTACATGGATACGAAAATGGGTGAAACGCTTTTCAAGATCCTCATTAGACGCATAGAACTTAGATCTGTCGAAAAGATTCTGTATACCAATAAAAAAAATGTATAAAAGTTTGCATCGTTTGAAAGCAAAGATAACGATTTTTTTTCGGATCGCCATATCATTTTTTGGTACATCCGAGCTATGCAGATAACTAAAACATTTTTGAGGGTCCTAATCCAAAATCTACAACCAAAGACTGCAAAAAAAGACTTTAGATAATAATCAAGATAAAGAAGTGAAAAAATCCTGAACAACTTTCATTGCGCAAACTGTGGCAGGGGAAATACGATGATTTAATTTTTGACAGACCATAGCATTTCGCACGATATTGCATTGTGCTTTTTGTGCATCGTTTGAACACCGAGACGTCACCAACGTGCATCCTCGGAATGTTTTCGGCCGACGTTCTTTCCCATCAAGCAGATTTTTTTCTACTCTTAACTAAAATTTCCCGTCTGCCCATATAGCTATGCAGAAGGGAAGCGAAGAGAGAGAGAGAGAGAGAGAGAGAGAGAGAGGGAGAGAGAGTGAAAAAGATTGCGGTAGAGAGTATGATTCCGCGGTAGCTCCTCTTGCACGCCCCGAAGCCTCGGGGTTCTCCCGACAAGCGAGGTGCAAACGTGATGCACTTCTCTCGCCCTCTTGTCGGATTCAAGTACATAAACTGCAGGAATCTTCGCGCTAGCCACTGCAAACTAGACGGAGAAAATCTGACACAGAGATCCGAACACACAGACGCAGGTCTACACATACAAAATGGCTCGAAGCGTTCTTGGTGATGCTGGCGGATGGTGGAGGGTTGAAGTGAGGGAATATGGGCGAGATCGTATCTCTCTTTGGCGGTGGCGGAACGCTCCCGTCCGAGGGTTGTGCGTGAAACGTAACGAAAATCTTTCTCTCTTGCTCTACGTGAGACGTCTACAGTGGTTGGTTTAGAGGCACTGCACTGGCTGCACCAGTGAGAGCACTGCAAGGCCGTTTGTAGTTGTACTCGCAACTCGTGTATATGTGTCTTTAACGGCTGCCGGCTATACGCGATGATGATAGCACTGGCGAGGGACTGACGTGTCCGCGCAGCGATGAAAGAAGAAGATGAAGCATTTCATCGCGAAAGCGTTTATGAAGACGTACTTACCGATACGTATACGTCTTGTACAAGACACTGCTCTGTAGTCCATTTGTTACGTTGAGCGATCGTTGTCATTATTATTGTGGTTCTTTTTTATCCTCGTTATGATTACTAGTGCTATCTGGGTGATCTTTATGGCGTTGAAGTATGCAACGTTGGAATGCAACAAAAGTTCTTTTTTTTCGTTTCTTCATCTTTATGATGATCTATAATTTTTTCATAGATTTAGATCGGGGATCTCTAATGAGAACGAAAAAAAACCGTTTGGGTGAGTTCAGTACCCTAAATTGGCGAAATAAATGCGAGCAACCAACTTTTTTTACATTCCAACAATGTAAACTTCAACATAATTCATATTTAACAATTTTCGTGTACGTATATCCGTTTCTTCGCGATCAATTTGAGGGGTCTGCATGACTTGGAGCCTAAAAGTGGTCGGTTTTTAATATTGTTTTGTGTTGAGAGTATTGGAGTGACGAAGTCGGAAATTTACATATGGTGAATACACCTTGCCAAGTTTGGGTTCTTCTTTTATTGGAAAATATTGATAAACAAGGGACCGATTGATATTTTAAAAAAGTTCCATCGTCGCAACATGGCCGGTTGGTGTAGGTGGTTCTGGTAACAGAGGTGATCTAAAATAAAAAATGAAAAAATGTACTTTTAGTGTGGTAAGAGAACTTTTGTATGACCGGATACCTTTTTTACTTTGACAACTACGGATGTGGCAAACTATACGATAAAAAATTCATTTTCATCAGGTAAGAACCACTTCAACAATTTGTAATTTACAAATACATAACCATATAAAAACACTGTCCGGCCATACAGTAGCAAATATTAAACTATTTTCCGTCCAAATTTGAAGTGCATCGGAGGAATAGATTTCGATATGGGACTGACACCGTTTCATAAACACGGTTTGGAGAAAACCCCAACGAAGAAAGCGTAAATCGCAGTGGAACGGTTATTCTCAACGCAATAGGCGATCCATGGACTTGAAGTTTGTATCTTTGGATCGCAACGAAACATTTTCTAGTTAGTAACCAAAATATTTGTTTACAAATTTGCGGCTGGAAAGTAAAGAAAATCTAAAACACGTTTGGGTCATACTTGTGACAAAAAGGAGGCAACAATGGTTGGGTTCTAACAAATTGATGATTCAAAAAAATTAATTTTCGTTGCATTCGAACAATACAAATGGCAATCTGACCCTCCACAAAAATCGTCATAACTCAGTCAGTTTTTTTCATTCCTCCAAAATCTTTGTTGCAAATGAAAGCTAAGGTCCCAGGCCGAAAGATTATGTAGTACAGAATCGTTTTTTCAAAATTTCCAGCTTACCCAGATCCCTTGAGACATTACCAATAAACTTTTTTTCGACATTCACCAGAGCGGAACCGCCGGCAAAAGCTGCTTGACTAATTCTAAATGTCATTACGGACCAGCAAAAAAACTTTGAGCGATACCGATAATTCGTCCATAATTACGTTGTTTACGCTTTCAGCGAATACTGTGATCGCCTAATTATTCTTAGCTTCACGACAATTTCTCTCGATTGATGCCATGAGCATTGTGTGTTAAGCTGATTGACGAGAGACAAAGGAAAATTGAGCTGTGCAACTGCCACGTCCAAAGTTTCCCAGCCATGAGGATATATTTCCCATTGACGTGGCGTGAACACAGCCACAAGTCCAGTGGCCTGATCGACAGCCACCTGGATTAGACGGCGCGATATTCTTATGCCAACGCGGTAACTGCAGCACGAGTTGCAATAACATATTCAATGCTAATTATGTCCATTAACGGCTCTGAGCTATGCGATTACATCAGTCTCACGGCCGTACTCTTGACCATATCGAACTCCGTTATCCGTCCCGCCACATCTGACGAGATTGGGTGTGTATGCGTTCTTGACGAAAGTGGAGCGGTGCTTAGGTACAGCATAGTCGTCTGGTGAGACATTTCTCGCACTTGTCTTCGGGACGCCAAGTCGTTCATAGTAGTTGATGCAAAATTTCACAATTTTTCATTAGCGTCGACAAAAAATGCACGTACGCGTGTGCGAATGTGGCACTCAGACGTACGTTGGAAGCACTTGGCGGTAAAACAGAGCAGTCAACAAGATTGATATCCAAATGAAATTGTAACATAGTTAACGCCAAGTATATGAGGTCCATTTTGTTGCTTCGGACGAGAAAATTATGTACCATTGGCAGACATAGGCATCAGAGATCGGACTGTATCTAATACTTATTACACGTAACGTCCTACGCACTTACCTGAGCGCTTGTAAGTAGACGAACCTAAACGTATGAGCTAATGTGATATATATCTTATAGTAGCGTCCTGACAATGACAGCGCACACAAACTATATACGCCTATACTCTCTCTAACCCACACGTGAAGTCCTACAATAGAGGTAGGCAATGAATTATGGACTATTGGCTTCCGATAAATTAGCCTTTGGCATATCGGAGAATCCACACGGAGACTTTACGATCTCGCATCGTTTGGCGTTTTATATATATAGCCTGTTATCCGTTATGACTATAGCTATACTGTTGCGTCATCGGTAACGAGGTGGTTGATCGATCCCGATCGAATAAGGTAACGCCAGGCGACGTCAGGTCATTATTTTCGTTGGTGGAGATTTCATCGGGTATAATGGGAAATGCGTGTACATAAATTTTCGCGAGCTCGTGTAGGTGTGCCCTGTTAGGCTGAGCTAATTATCTACTCTTCCGGATAACTTGCACAGCAGCCGCACGGGTGGCACTGGTGATCATAGGAAAATGCGTAAGCGGACGGTGTCGTCATTGGGTCGGACAGGTTGAACCTGACCATCTGTGCGGAAATAAAATACGTCAATGTTTGTGACGATGGAATTTTGTTGAGCGATCCAGTTTTCCGGGTTAATGAGTCTGCGTAAGCTCGGGACCCAAAAACCGGTCGATTTTCAATATTTTTTTATGCTGAGAGTATTGGGATGACGAAATTGAGATTTTACACACAACTAGTACATATCTTGTCAAGCTTGGGCTTCTTTTTATTAAAAAATATTGATAAACACGGAAGTTATTGTTATTTAAACAAAGTGCCGCCGTAACCTTGAGGCCGAAAAAACAGGTCGATTTTCCATATGTTTTTCTGATAAGAGTACTGCAATGACGAAGTCGGCATTTCGTACACAATTGATACATAGTCTTGAAATGAAACATGTTGATAAACGTTGATCTTATGACGATATAAGTTTTGATCAATCGGTGTTGGTGGTTGTGGCAACTAGGGTGATCGGAAATGAAAAATAGAGAAATGTATTTGTGTATTTTTTGAGGCACTGATCGATGCGGCTTATTTTTTACGCAAAAGGACTGCATCGAATGGTATCCTAACGGTCCATGAGCGTAGGGCCGAAATACAGGTTATTTTGGAATATTTTTTCTTCTGAAAGTTTCGGCATAACGACCTCAGGACTTGAAACACAATTAAGACACAGTCCGGCAAAGTATGGGTTTTTTTTATCAAAATATATCGATAAACAATGTAGTTATTATTGTTTAAAGAACGTGTCACCGTTGGCGCATGGCCGGGCAGTTGTACGTGGTTCTGGCTACGAGGGTGGCCGGAAATGAGAAATAAAAAAGTACCTTTAGTATAATAATGAAACTTGCGGATGACCGGATACTTTTTGGAAATTCTGCAAGTTATAAGAATGTCAAGCTTCAGAAAAACCGTTCGATTTTCGACCAAAAGGTAACCTTAATCATCTGTTACCCCCAAATGGATAAACATACAAAAAAGTCATCCGGTCGCACGAAAGTATAGTAATTTTCATTGCTTTTGAAGAACCCTAAAATGTCCAATCGATAAATCAAGAAGGTTTGGATGTATCATCCAGTGATTAAGTTCCCCGATAAGATTACAACGTGACTATATTTAGAAAAAGCGGTCACAGGAAGGTTCGCAAATGCAGATCGACGTGGTACAAAAAGCCTCGTAGTATGTACAGTGCACTGTTTAATATTCGAGAAGGGCCTAGACTCGCGTAGTCGCGTGAATCATGCAAATTGCCCACGGGCATTCTCGTCATGCGCCTCATGTGTGTGTGCGTTAGTTTGTGTGTATGTGAACACAGGAACGTCACGGCACACACAGTCAGCCCGTCAATCGCGATTCTCTCCGTACGGTTTATGGTATCTGACAAGGCGCCTCGCCGACTGATGTATTAATGACAGAGCGATGTAGCCACACAATGTGTGGCTACATCGCGAATCAACGGTGAATATACGACAACGAGAATCAGCGAGAGAGAAGATTCCGATCCGAATCAAATGATTCTGCATCGTGCAAAACAAAAGTGAGTTGGATTTGTACGGATGTTAATTGATACGAAAGGATTATCAATGGTAGACATTTAGCTCGGCAAATAAAAAATTGATTTTAATCAAGCAAAATATGCCAAACTGTCAGTCGATTAATTGGCCGTTTTGATTTATCGTCGCGATGAGGTGCTCGGGAACATAGCTTCTTTTTTTTGTTTTCTTCGTGTCTCTTTTTCATAACCGGACAAACAACACTTCTTACCCGTGGCTCGCGACGGTGCTTTCATTCGATACGTGTCTTGGATTATACGAGCCTCGGAGGAGAATGGGAAAGTGAACGCGAGCGAATCTGAACGGTACAATATCGCTTACCGCTGAATGGAAGCGAAACGAAAAAAAAAGAATAAGTGGAGCAAATTACGTATACGCGACAATGACACACCTCGGGCTCTTTCGCGCGACACACGTACGCGAGAACCGGAGCAACAACAGCAGCAACAGCAGCGACAATGAGGAGCGAGAAGGGGGCGGAAAAGGCAGCTTATAAGGCGAGGTACACACTGCCGAGCCCTTGCCAACTATTCATAAATAAATTTTAATGAAACTGTCCACATACCTGACACACAAGGAATATGGAATGGTATGGAGAACGCGCCCGTTCCTTCATACCGTACACTGTACGTGCCGCATGGATATTTTTTACTTTTATTTCATGGATAATTTTGCAATTACGCGCGAGGCGTGGACTCCACTCCTTGTCTAAGCATTAACGATCCCTTGCTTGCTGTGCTTTTTTCTCACACGAATCATTTATTGCGTTCGGAGCTACTCGATTTATTGCAAAGACGAATCTTCGATTATTGATTAGGATTGAGGGGCGGGGGAGGGTCTTCGGAGGTGCCAGTTCCGCAACTATGTTAATCAACGATGCAAAGTTCAATAACAAAATACTGTACTATATTAAACTATATATACAATACAAATACTACATTTAACAATAAAATCAAAGCGGCTATTCGGCAATGAACATAATTGTTCTCTTTTTTTATAAAAAAAAAGGAAGAAATAATTAAGGAAGTTAATAAGAAAAATGAGATATGAATAAATAAGTTATGAATAAGTTATAACCAATACGGAAATTAATGAATAATGAATAAATAATAATAGATGAGAAAATAAATCAGTTATAAATAAATTATAATCAATAAGAAAAACTATTCCTTCCTCTTAATTAACGAAAGGAACGATCATTTCTTGACAGGTCTAGAATACCAAAATCAATTTTTTGGGATTCTCATGATCTGTAATTTCGAATCCGTAAAAAAGAAATTTCGGATAATAAAAAAAGATAAGTTTTCTTGCACTCCAAATGCGATGAAAATACGAACTTACATCGTTTTCGCGAGCCTGCGGCAAACGTCACTGGCGAATAATTGCAATTAGAAACTGGTGAGAATTGAATGAATCTTATCTTCAATAATGACCAAAAGTTACGGATACTTATTAATGTACCCAATTACTTTTCATTTTACGCATTTTTTCTACTTCCTAACATAGACATAATTGTTTGTGCACTCGAGGCAGTGGAGTTCCATTAGTTGCTGAATTGAGAAATTGTTCGAAGAAAATGGCCACTGTTGAAGTAAATATCGGAACAGTAATGAAATATAAATTCTGAAAAGAAAAACTCTACAAATAGTTCTCAAAATAACTCGCAAAGAATAATAGTGACTCACTTTTCTTTGCATTCCATTTGCAATCAACTAGGCTCTGTGCGGCTTCGTCGCTCGTTATTAATTTCTCATACACCTACGCAGTACATACACTGAATAAAAAAGTACGTACGTAGCTCGTTTTTCAAAATATCTCTCCGAAGAAAAAGAATAATATGTCTTACGATTATTTTATTCGAAAGCGTATTTCAAATATAATTACTGCATATTGATGTTCATATGAATAATATATCCTATAACAGGTCCCCAAAAAACGCAGAAGGAAAGCGAGGTATATTTTTTGTTTCCGAAGCCTCGTAAATTTATCCAAATTATTTTGTTGCCAAATCTTGCAGTCCATATTAATCAAACGTTACCAATGAATCATTTATCAACTGGTCCGTGTTTCGAGATTCAAGCATCCTGACAATTCCTCGAGCCAAGTGGTTTATAGGATTTTGCTCGTGGAGAGCGAGCGAGCGCTCCCATATGTATTGGGCAAGAGCCAAGGGAGGCAAGAGAACCTCTCGTTGCTCGAAAGCGCAACGAAACGAGACGAGATGGCACGCACCAGGCTATGCGGCAAGATTTTAGCCTGCCACCGTATAGGGGCACAATCCCGCGTCTATTGACAGCTCGTGCGTGGACTCGAGCGCGGTTCCGTGTGCACCAACGAGAAGACCAGACCCGGGGCACGCGAAAGAAACTCTCGTCGGCGAAAGGCCGATACCCGTGCTTCTCTTGTTACTTTACAGTCATATCGTTATTAACGATACACCGTTACCCCTGTTACGAATTTACCATGTCTGACGTTGAAATTTGTTATCCCGTCGAAGTCGAGTTTTTTTATTTGTTTATTTGTAACGAAGCCATATGGTTCGTTCTAGTTCTCCAATACGAATAATCTTGAAGTAATGCGCGAGTTGATCGTTTGAGGGAGGGGTCGTTTGATCGGTAGATCTTTTAGGAGTTAATTGTGGGAATAGTACTCCTGCGATTTGTTGTATTTTTGGTATATCATTAGCATCCATATTACGGGGTTATACCTAGTTGTAAAAGCCGTAAAATCACTTTTTTCAAAATCGATCTATTTTGACAGCATAGGGGAGAGGCACCATATGTCAGATACTTTTTTTTGGAATTGGGAAAAAAGTAAACAATTGCTAAGACCTTTGAATTTTACGATTTTATTATCTATATGGCATATATCAAGATGCTCAGAATTATTTTATCCATTACCTTTGCATATTTTGAATAATATTATTTATTGAAAAAAAGACAGGAATCATGGTTGCAAAAAAAGTTGCCTATAATCGGTTATCCGAAATAAAGGCCCAAACTACATTTTTCTCGTACCCGATATTAGAGGGACTATTTTTATACAAAATAACACAAAACCTTCATTGTTTTAATTTTGTAATTATTATGCAACAATCAGTCTGTATGAGTTACTATTTGATTAGGTAGGACCATTCTGGCACAAACGGATATCGAATATTAGGCTCGATTAAGTATCCGATATTAAGATTTGATATAGCCGAATATGAACAGTAATATTTTCGTACATATTGATATTTTTGCGAACATTATATATTTATTAAGTGAAGTCAATGCTATAGTTCACCAAAAATAACAATAAAATAAAGTATTTCGACTTACCTTAAGGAAACCAACACTTTTTAACGCAAAAAATATTTTTTCACGATGGCAAAGAGTAACATCAGTTCAGTGTTGCACCATTTTTGTTGCTCGGCAGCCAAAGGTTTGCAGTGGCAACATCTTACGACTAGTTATTATTTTATTAAATAGAAAACCGATATCGCTATAGGAAAACTTGAGATAGTCCACTATCCGATATTAAGCAAGTATTCGATATATAGTCCTTTTCCCTTATCATCTTATAAATATTCCCTGAAATTTTCAACGTGATTGGATCAAAATTGACAGATTTATAGGCTGTTATGTTGTTGCCCGTTGGAACACTCGGAGCGTAGTTTGAAACTTTAAACGCTTTATTCTCGAAAGTACATTTTTAAAGTCGGTGAACAAAATATCCCAAAAAATACTGCATCGATTTTTCTGAACGTTTTATGCATTTTTTTTAGATGTAAAAATATAGTATTTGCTCGAAGGATTTTTTCCCGATGCATTTATGTTTTCGACTTGCTGAACAAAAAATGTCCATCCTTTTGCAAAAATCAAGGCTCACTTTGAACAGGCGCCATTTTTTTTTAAATCTGCTATTTTGAAAATACCTTCACCTAATCATAGGATAAACTAATATATTAAAGGAAACTGTTTGATTTCTTTATATTGCATAACCTGGTTTAGAAGGGCAAGATGATAACGCTAAGGTCATGTTGAATTAAAACAATAGAAATATGACGGACATGAGTCACCTTTAATTATTTTTTAAACTAATCAACATTTATTAATCTTTTAATTTTGGAAGCAAAATAATCAGTCTCTGATTTGTACTGAATATATATTTTTAATCAAACCTTTATTTTTCACATCTTACCCCGTATGCGGGGCAAGATGAAACAGAGCTGGGATAATTATGGGACACGAATTATTGGCATCTTTCTCATATAGAAGTGGTTTCATTCTCAATACCATCATTTTGATAAGCCAATCGTCTAAGTTCTGTAGAATTCGTCCGAATAATCTTGCTTCCATATCATTTTGATCATTGGTAAGTTCTTTTTCTTCCCCTGGTGGAAACATCGGTTGAAGGGGAACCAAATGCTTTACGTCTTTCATTTCACCCTTTCTAACGTAAATAGTGGTACGTTGTAAAATATTCCAGGTTTGCGATAGCTTGTATTCATCTTGCTCCGTTAGGCGGTTAACGAATTAACAAAAAATCACGCAATAATCTTGAAAATTTCTGACAAACCGTTCTTATTATATTAATAATTAGTACTTTACTGTGTTTACCTACCTGTCTCTAATCAATATCAGCAACTCAAATAAACTGAAACGATGCTAAACTTTACCAAAAATTACATCGTTTTGTCAAAAAATCGATATTGTTTTCTCACTCGAGACGCGTGCTTCCGCCACAGTTGATAATTTCTAACTCATTCGCCTCACCGCCCTCCCCCCAAACTCCAACGAGAGCACTGTGCGTGTATTCGTCTTGCCCCGAGTACCCCTAAATATTTCGCCAAAATTGCACTTTTCTAACTCCCGCTATTTTGTGATTTGATTTCAAATAAACGGCTACGTGCAACTACAATTACGTTTACATAGATTATTAAACTTTTTGTTGTTATTTTCCAGACCAACCATTGCAAAGTTATCAATTCGGCCGTTAGACCAGATTTTTTATACAGAGGCTCTATTATACCTCAATAAAGCTGTTAATCTTTCGTTTTTTCAGAATGAAAATTTACACGAAATAAGTTCAATGAATTCTTAATAACAAACCTTTTTCAGACCCAAAAAAAATAATATAGCGGACAAAAAAAATTCGGAAAAACGACCTTTTTGCCCGTCAAAGTGGTGTGCTCCCCTAGATTTGCAAATTATTTTTCGTGTTGTAACAAAAATAAGAAAATGAAAATATAAAAAAGAAATTTTGTTGCATACCGACGATAGAAACTTGGGCATCGTGGACTGTTGAAAAGAATCCAATGCATACATATGGTAGGTATCGGACGCGGTGGAAGATCGGGATTATTGCACACTATTTCTCGAGGTTCTTTGCCCCCGTGACAAAGAGCAGGATGTAGTGAAATCCATCGGACACATAATAGATATACGTATGTATATATATATATATATATATATATATATATATATATATATATATATATATATATATATATATATATATATATATATATATATATACGAGCTGAACATATATGCGCGTTGAGATATTTAGCTGCGATCCGAAAGAACAAGCTGCTGGTCTAATCGCCGATCGACGTACGCCGCTTGCTACTCTTTCCCGCAAGAGAGAGAAAGAGGCAGAAAGAGAGTCCTGTTTGCCGCCTATTCTATATGTGCTCTTCAGGCTCGCGGGTTGAGAGGCAAGAGATCGTGTGAGCGTCCGCGGTGGCCGCACAACTGAATCACGCTGCTAACTAGACACTCCGAGCGGCCATTCGCTCAACGCCGAAGACCACCACGGAGCAACATGAGGAGACGTATGCTCGCGCATAAAAGGGATAAAAGGTGCGAGAAAGGTACCCTCCCGGGCGATTGAAACTAGTGTACGTTTGTGCTCGTGCTCAGACCTAAAACAAGCGCGCAATCAACCTCGTGATAAAAAAGAGCTTGTAGAGTAAACAAGTGTTGATTTCCGAGTCATCTGTCCATTTTATCAAGGGTGTTTGGGTTTGTTTCGGCCGTCCGTCTAATCGCGATGAACTTCGAGACTACTGAATTCATTCCGACACCCATCTCAGTGCAGATTATTCTTTCAGGCATGGCTCAAGCATCGTCAGAATCGGTCATCAAGATGCTGAGCACTAAAACACAAACATGCGAGGGTGAAACCACCGACAGGAAACCCAATACGGTATCCGAAACAACGTACATTGTACATGTGCGAAAATGGTGCACAGTTGATATGCTGATGTCAAATAGCATCATACGAAAGTTAAAGACATCAGATGACTATACCTATGGTACCTACCAAGCTGCTGATAAGAGTTTCTTTTTGCGTGTTTCAAAAGAGTAGTCGATTGATGACCGATGAAGAGAACAGTCGGATGACGACGGTGGATAAGAGCAGTGAAGAACGTATGATCCACGAACACTAACTCTTCGTTTGGGTTTAAGGCGTTACAACTTTTCTAAGAAATTTTTTTGATCATGCTAAAAAATCAATCAAAATGAGGTTTGCTTGTTCTACGTGAGCTGACGTTCTTAAAAAAGATTATGAAAAAAAAATACGCGGTGGTGACTCAGTCGTAGCTACGCTAACAATAAGAGCCTTTTCGTTTAGGCGTTCGGCGGGAGGACACTGAGCTTTTATAGATGAGCACCCAGAACAAAACAGAATGATGTCATGTCCATTAGTTTTTCTAGAGAAGTACACACGATAATTAAAGAATATGTTTTTTTTTCGCAGTGGCATCATTTTCAGTAAGTTTTTATCTAAAAATCAGCCTTAATTTGTTTATGAAAACGAGGTATGTTGATTAATCGTAGAAGTAGTGTGTACTTCTTCAAAGAATCTAACTGAGGCGCTACAGTTAAAATTTCAAGTCAATCTCTCAATTGCTACTTCCACCGTCTAGGCTGTTTCGTGCGTTTTGCAAGCGTTTCGGAAAATGAGGTGTAAACATTTTTTTTTTAATTTTCGCGTGAACTTCTTTTTGTACATTATTTTTATGATGTTCATATATTTACGTCAATAAAAAGAAATCGTCGACATTTTTTTCCTGCTCAGATGCAACGGCTCAATAAGAACAGTTGGTTACTGAAGAGCAGCTGTAATTTCCTTGCGAAATTGTGAAAAAGCCACATGTCCGTCCTGGGTCCTTGCGTCCTTATATGGAGTTGTTTATTGATCAGACGTTTCGTTGCTGGTTAAATAACACCAACAATAATTATAATAATAATAGAAATTGCGATGAAAAAAAAATACCAATATTTTCGGGTAAACATGCATTTCCAGGCCGGTCTCATCGACCGAGGTTCCTTCTCGATGTAAGGGCACAAAACGCATACTCAAAAGTACACATCGTGCCATCGCAATAGAGTCTCGACTCGATTTTTCTTGGCTTCATTCCCTTTCGTTCGTCATTATACAGTAATTTTCATGTAATAAACATTCTGTATGTACAATGAAGCCCAAAGCCCAATATCCTCGTAATAATATTGCATCGCTCTCTCATATACGGTGTATCGGTGCTACACGATCGAGGCCTTCCTCTAGTAGTCCTGTTCGTATATATATATAAATATATATATATATTGCGCGCGCGCGTTGTTACATTGCCTTATCGGCAAATCGCCGGCTAATCATCATCAATCACTATCGAGCATTGAGACTATAAGTATATGTACGGTAACCCCCCCCTTCTCTCGTACATGAGAAAAATACGTTAGACAGTGTGGGGAACACTTTTTTTTCCGAACATCGCTCTCCGTCGTTGTTTCACGACCTATACGCCCACAGACATATACACACACGCGCGCATACTTATGTGCAAACAGAACATCACCAACAAGTTACATCGTCTACGTATTACATCCCCCGAACATGTGGCTCTCATTTATGGGCATTAGCGAATGACGCTTGAGTTTTTTATCCTCTCCCAGTTGATCCTCGCTCGATATATACGTTAACGTAAACATATATGTATTTGCCTATACGTATATATGTATCAAAGACAAAAGACGAAGCGCCCAAGTAGTTCGTTACCTTTTGTCGCAGATAGCCGTTTTTTTCTTCCCCATCCCGGTAACGTCTACATTCGAAACGAATATCTCGGGTTGATTCGTGTAGCCAGTAGGTAACGACGGTGTACGAATGGTCGTGAGAGCGAAGTCTCGCCGGTGCACACGATCGAACATTCTCGCTCTATTACAGCTAACAAGTACGAGACGCGCAGAGGGTGTCTCGTTGGAGCTCCGGAATAATTGGAACTGTTCCGAGCTGCTTCGTGTTGGACTAGAATCCACCTGATCGCACATGCTCCGACGCCGGGTGGACGCACCATGCTCGTTCTATTTCACGGCCACATACACGTACACCGTTAACCCAGACAAACAGGCATGTGTATGGTTCGGATGCATGTATCCACAGGCTGTGTGCAATTATAAGTGTCTATAATTACGTGGTGGTGCGTACGTGTGCATTTGCATAGCGTGTGTATATGATGTTGAATTGTTGAGTACCAGCTTCGTTGACACCACAAGAGAGCCGCCAGCCAGAATGAACGATCAGCTAACGAGAGGAAGCATCTTAATGAATTGCTTGCATGCTTAATGGACTCTTGCAGTGATACTGTACGTACCTCTAAGTAATTATAAGTATAGTTTGATTCGTGCCCATCCGCTACAGGAATTCATTCCAGCCACATGCGCGGACCGGGCGGAAAAGGAGCCAGAAGAGCCGCGGAGACTTATTTAAGAGACGAAGTCAAAAGAAGTCAACCCCGAGCGCGAAAGAAGTAATAGTAATAACACAGGCAGTGACATTCAACAATGCCTGGAGTACAGTAAAACAGATGCTGAAAAGAGCAAGGAATGTGACGTATGTGTAGTGGGTGTTGACAGAATCATTGGTGATGACATCATGAAGAAGACAAACATGCGGCGGATAAGCCGATCGCGTCGTTCTTATGGGTGGCTTGCAGTATTTCCAAGGTAATCAAACGGTTAGATCCAAGTGAAACTCAAACAAGCGAAATGCACTGAAAAATAAGTAGTAAAGCCTAAAGCCAGATAAATTTGGGCGATCTTAGATATTACTAAAGACGAAGACGTAGAAGTACCTTTGCATATATTTTCAAACAGATAGTGAAACACATTAAATGGACTACGTACAATGAAAAATAACACGAGGAAGAAGACAGTCTGTTTGATCGAGTTTCTTTTTTCCTAAGTCCGTCATAATCTGCCTTCGTGCATATCATTCTATCTTCGTGCCTTCGTATTGATTCACCGAGACGAGTCAAGCTGAAAAAGACCATCAATTTATCAGCAATGAACGATCTGAGAGAACAAACACAAGGCATTGATTATGCCGGCAACGAAAATGGAATACTTTTTGATGGGCAGTGTAGTTGGAAGATTCTTAAGTTATGGTAAAAAGAGAGAAACGCCGTACGATTCCAGAGCCGGACTAACCTGCCTTAACGATGGTTTACGATCGCTACGCCTGGGTTTCGCCCGATACCATACGGATACCATTGCATTGTGCGTCGTACAGATATACCCGTAGGAACGCATGCGCCAAGAGGCTCTACGAAATAATCCACGGGGACCCCGCCAGCGACGACGAAGTTATACGATGTACCGTAAATCCATAATGAACCCCGATAGATCTCGCGGTAGTAACCCGTAACGAACGGGATTTGCAAATCTCTCTTGCCTCCTCATCTCCACGAGAGGTGGGCGGGGTGTGCAAGACCGCGTGTGTGCGAGGACCCATCAGCGCCACGGTGTGTAAAAATTGAGAATCGAATGAATCCGGTGCCAGGGACGTGCTTTTAGAGGAGGGGTCATTGAAATGCAATAAGAATTGTTTTTCTCAAACTACCGAAATTCCATTAGATTCTATCTTTAATATCGTAATCACCAGAATGGAATGTGCTTGTACTTGATTATATTTCCAATTTAATTAGCACATTTCTATGAGTTTTCCAATTCCAACAGGGCTGATGTACCCCGTCCCGTTGAAACACAAATAAATGTTCTTTCAGGTCTATGTGGGAAATCACAAAGGCTAGATTCAAGAATTTATATAATTCGCCAAATGCTTTTGAAAGTTAAAAGTAAATAAATTAAAATAGAAGTGACGTTCCATTTAAAAATGCGAACCTCATTACCATAACGAGACACATCATACAAACGAGTGAATGAATCTGCATGTGACAACACATGCGATGACGGTAAAAAAATCTTGCTAACAAAAAGCATCAATAGTTTGCGGATAGCCCCTCGAGATTCGTTTCTATGATGTTAAATGAAAAATTCTCCTTCAAATCAGCATTTCGATCCGTTTTTCTTCATATACCTGATCGGCAACGTGATGACACACTTGCGCGAGACGGCGAGACGGCGAGGTAACGATCCCGTATTCTTACTAGCCTACGCTATATTTCATCCCTCAAGGGTACACGCACAGCTAGGAAAAACCAGCAACAAACAATTGCGGAGCAAGAACACATGGATGTTTTTACGAGTAGACCCTGGCTTCCTAGTAACGAAGTAAAAAACGAGTCTTAAAAGCAGCTCGTGTTAATACCTCGGGTTGTGCCCAACAGTCTTGCCTAGTTAGACATTCTCGTGATTAACGAACATTTATTGCCCGCTTTTCGACGAGTAAGAGAGCAAGGAGCCATCTCGTGAGAGTGCCTGGACGTTTGTACGTGATGGCTGATGATGATTGGTTGGGCAACCAGCGAAGCTCGGACCGTATATACCCCTTAGCGAGTGCTCGCGTGTCTCCTCCTTCGTGTTACCGATATCATGAGGAGCAAGAAAAACATTATTGTACACAAGAAGAAAAGAGCGAAATTCATCGGTCTTTGTATAGAAACGTCCATTCGAACGAACCATTGTGATGGATTTAAAAGTAGAAGAAGATTATCTTTAAGATTTGGTAAACGCCAAAAAGAGGATGCTAGTTTGGTCCTGTTGGATCGAATCTTATTCTTCCAGGATATTGGTTTCGTTATTTTGGATTCGACTGCATTTTTTCTTCTTAGTTTCAACTTACAGAAACCCTTCGGTTTTTCCTGATATTAGAAAACGACCGGCTGCATTTTGGAATTAAGAAAGTCTGGTCCTAAGCTTTTGTTAGTCATAATATGGTTCTAGCCGCACCTATCCTGAACCGTTCCGAAAAATTGACGGTGTCGAGATCAAGCCAAGGAGGATTGGAAGAAATATTCGACAACTATGGCAAAAATCGTATAATATCATTTATTGGATGTGGTATGGTTTTCCTGGCATTCTAATCAGCATTTCCATGAAACTACTAAATCCTGATTAGGGTATGATGATGACTGCAACGTGGAGAGGCAACTGAGGTGAATTTTGTTGAATGATCCAAAATCTTTTTTCGCAAGTTTAGGCGACGAAAGTTACGCAAACGTTTTTCTCACCATTACGGTAGGGTTCGGATCAATAGAACTCAAGGTAATTTTTTATGACCCAATTATATGCTACCAATGAGAAACAACATTAAGTTTTTCCAGAATCTATGCTATTTTCAATGATCTATGCTATAATAGGTAATTAAGAATCGGATGCATTCTAGAAGTCATTAACAATAGGATGGATTCTTAAAGTCATTGAGAATAGGATGGATTTTAGACGTCATTAGGAATAGGATTGGTTTCAGAAGTCATTAAGAATAGGCTGGATTACATTGAATCCTGACCTCAATGACCTAATCCTATCTTTAATAACCTTATCCTGTCCTAATAATGTGAAACATTTTTTTTTTCAGAATCCATTAATCCTTGATAAGTTAATCTCAATTAAAGATATTCTAAAATAAGTTATTAAGAATAAGATGGATTAAGAATGGGATGGATTTGGGAGGTCATTAGAAATAGGGTGGATCACCAAGGATGGATTTTAGAAGTCATTAAGAATGGGACGCATTTCTCACGATCCTATTCTTCACGACACAATCCTATCCTTAACGACCTAATCCTATCCTTCATGACCTAATCTATCAAAGACCGGAATCCGTAAAACAGGTTTTGGATACAACAAAACTAAAGAATTAAACAAATCTAATGTTGCAAACTGCATCGCCATATCAGAATTGAAACACCCGATTCATAATGGCGCTCATTTCTCAACCCAATCAAATACAGGCTTCTTTGATATCACCTGGAAAAAAAGAATCCCAATGTGGGCCCTAAAATTCGCGTTCCAAAAGTCTTTGATCAGTTGTAAAAAACCAAAACCACTGCTTATATATTTTTTCCAGCGTGTTTTTTGTCCGGCCTCTTTGGTTTTGTGCGAATTTTGTCACTCAAATTTGTATGGAGGCGAATTCATTTTAGTGAACGTGCCAGTTGCGCAGTCTTGTCTGCTGTACTCTGTAGATCTTGACCAGTCTCACTGGGTATTAAAGTCTGTAGCCATAAGCGTTGTGTACGAGGGAGCGCAGGGAGGAAGCGAGAGCAACGAGACTCCTAGGTTAATGCCTAGGTACATACACAGAGTCATTGCCTATATACACGCGCTGAGATCCGCAGCGTCGGGATACCCAGTTACACGGTGCCCGGTGACTAATGAACCTTTACAGTCACCTTATGTCCGACTCGCGGGAGTACCCAAGTAAGTTTATTGCCGATGCTAATTCACGAGTTGCGGCAATTAGTGGACGTTGCGAGGCATACACTCGCGTGCACACATGCTCATGCCGCTCGCATATACGAATGCACACGGACTCAATACAGTAGAGGGATCGATGAGGGAAAGGGAGCCGAGAGTGAAGGTAAAAAAGATCCAACGCTGGAAAAGGGTCTCTGGAGGATTGCTCGTGAGGAGGATCTAGGCAGTTATCTATTTTGCATGAGAATGATGTTGGCTCCCCGCAATACTTTTGATAGGTCAAGAAGACATCGGTTTTGTTGGCTTTTTCCTTTGGAATAATGTTTTGTCAATATAAGAGCGTTATTCAATGATGAATTTCACATTATTTAAACTTTCAGGCTCAATAATACTGAGATTGGTAGCAGTGGAGGGTTCTCTGACAATGGAACGTTCTTTGATTTTATAGTATTGATATTTGCATCACTAGAATACACCGGAATTGTCTTCAATTTTTTAATTTCTCAATTTTTGACCCTCTGGCGGCATGGGGTCATTTCGACGCCATACTTCCTCACGCAGCTCTGATATTTTTCTCGCGACTTAACGTTCAAGCATGCTTTTAAGTAATAATTTTTGTTTGCAAATCAAATAGGATTTCAAATAGATTCTATTTTATTTTAGAGTGCAGCTTTGAAATCGAATGAATTTGCTACGAAAAAAATCCCGAATTAAAAAAAAAAGTGCATAGTTCTCGAGATACTCGAAGTGGGAAATCGCTTAGAATCAATTTGCTCCTTCGTGCATTTTAAGATTCATTACGAGAGAGTGCCTTAGGATTCGTTTACACTAGGTCGATTGCCGAAGGTAGCAGTCGACCTAGTACACGGCCCCTTATTTTCCAAATCGATTTGTGCAGATTTGGAATGTGAATTTTTAACAAAAAGCGTTGAGTGTTTTTCTCGTGCTCCGGGGGACGATAGTGCTGAGGTTTCCATCGTTGGTATGCAACAATAGCTCGTTTTTATATTTATATTTCGGGATTTTTGTTATTATGCGAAATCTTTTTTTTTTTTGGCGTCACATATTGTATATTTATAAATAAGTATTTCCGAACATGGTTAATGGATTTTCATAGGCAAAATCTCCAAAACAAAGCGCAACAATTCAGAGATATTCATTCTCATTGCATTCCAACGATGCGAGCTTCAGTCTTATACATCTAATCTAAAATGAGGGGGTGAAAGAATGTCTCGCAATCAGTATTTCATCCCGCACTGCGTTACCGTCGAAAACATATGTCTCCGAAAATTCTTCCGACCATTATTTCTCGTCAAATTTGCAGGCGGGCGCCCGTGTGCGTATATGTGTGCAGTGGTAGTCGAAATTATAGGTACGATGGTCCCTTACTACAGCAGACGACAGCGTACCTATTTTTTTCGGTCACGATGCACAAGTAAAAACTCACGATTCACTATAATTTACACAGTAGCGCGCGACTCGTGCAGCGTCAGCTCCGTGACTCATGTGCATCACTTCACTGACCCCAAGTTTGGCATTTCCGGTCACCTCGAGACTCCGAAAACGGTAAAATTTTGAACACGGACGCGAGGCGCGATCATCTCTCGCTGAATCGCGTTACGCCCCCGGGGCTCCGTAGCTTTCGTCGTGTGTGGCCGATTAAGATCTCGTGTATATGTGTGTGTGTATATATATATATATATATTCCTTCGTGCAGCTGTTCTTCTCTGCGATCTCTCCGCTTGGATAAATTAAACCGAAATTAAAAAAAAATAATCAGAATTCACCTGCGAGCAAACTATCAACACGTCGGCACAAACGTACACGCTATCTCAAGATTTTTATCGCCTTATCTTACCTTCTCTCCTTACTCGTGTACATAATCGTGCGAGAAGTGAATTTCTCATGCACGTTACAATCACTCGGCGTTTATGAAATTAAGGGATATAAATATGAAAAGTCATTTGGTACACAGCTGCTTCTCCGGCAACGGGTACATTTTCCGTGATAGGCTTATCAGTAGGTAATTGGAAATGGCCTCACGGCTGCCTTTTCCATGTAACGAATTATAGACCTTGATTCAGAATAAGATTGAAGTCTGCGTCGTTGGAATGCAATTAATTTTCTTCAATTGCCACAACTTCTTTTGTCAGATTCAATCTTAGAAAAGCAGTCGAACATTATGTGGGATAATATTCAGAGATGTGCGAATTGAATCTTCAAAACATAATTGCGTGTTATGATAAAAATAACGAAATAAAAAAAATAAAAGAATTTTCGTTGTGATTCAACGATGGAAATTTCAACCCTATCACTTTGACTAATTATTGTAAGGCTCAATCGTGATATTGGATGAAAATTTTTTCTCGCCGAAATTCGACGATTATTTCATAAACAATCTTCAACGACATTTGACGTGTAACATTTTTCGAACTATCGAGGATAATTTTCGTCGCACCCCAACGATGTTAACTTCCGACGCGTTAACATACGCACTGCGTAATAATTGATACACGTCTACTGATAATACGATAATCCATCTTTTGCTCATTCGTCAAATTGCTAATCATAGATAATTTTTACGTACGGAAGTTTGCCACTCTTTGGGATTGCCTGGGAAAATAACAAGGCTGAAGTTCGCATTGTTGGAATCCAAAATGAATTCTTTTTTATACTCTTCTGAAGTCTGCATCGTTGAAACGCAAAAAGAGTTCTCTTTTTGTCCCGACGTCTGCATCGTTGGAACGCAACGAAAATAATTCTTTGTCGACCACTAATTTTTTTGACAACTCAACGTTGCGGCGATCATTCGACCGTTTTTTTTTCAGATCCTCATTAAAAACAGATAATCTAAATTTGTAAAAAAAAAAGATTTCGGCCAATGATACAAATAAGGGAAAAAAAGAAATTAAAAAAAAGAGTTTTTCTTGCATTCGAACAATGTAAATTTCAACAGCATTTTTCATCGTCCTTTCCTCATATTTATCGTTACAAAAGATATTTTTGCCGATTTGCGTTGTAGATTTCTGACTAAGTATCTTGACTTTATTGCACGCCAACGATGCAAACTTCAATCTAAAAAAACTCCACATGTATCTTTGAAAATGTTGAGTATCGTAAAAAAAAAATATTTTTGTATAAATATAAATAAAACTTGTACGTTTCGCGTTTCACATTGGTAATTTCGAAGTGTGCGTAACCAGAGTTTCAACAACGTGAATAAATAAATGTATGTGTGTACGTGTACAAACGATACGAGACATGTTCACCGTGTGCGTCGGCGAGTGTTAAAAACTTTTTTTAAATCAATCCATGCACGGAATACATGGTATCGGGAACGAATATATTCACTCGAAATGTGTATTCTCCATGAACTACGCACGCAGAGTTCCTCTTCTTTTTATCCAGCATGATTACAGACCGCGGATACCGATCGGTGCATTGAACTGCAGGCAATACGCGGCGCTCTTGCTCTCTAGCTTGATCGCGAGGGGAAGAAAAGCGGCGGCTCGTAAAAGACTCACAAGTACGAGACACGCCCAGATTTTAACTGTAAGGACCAATTCGTTATGGTTCTCGAGTTCCGAGTTGAGTTCGCGACTGGATTCTCCTTTTGGCGCAGGGAAATCTTTCTTTCTGCTGGGTGCAGACGTACACGCGTCTACAGATGTAGTTGTGCCCCGCGGGAACCTACACATAATAACATACGACGTGTCGAACGCAATCGCGCCAAAACTTACAGAGACGCAAAGAGAAAAGGAAGAAAGAAAGAAAAAAACAAAAAATAAATCCCGCTTTCCCTTTCGAAGGAGGATAAACGTAAATGAGATCCGTCAAATCAAGTGGCATGACTAGACCGGAATTATTCAATTCAACGAGAATAATCAACACTCGTTACACGTGCGCCGAACAATTTCGAATTCTCTCCTCTCGCTTTCCGGTGACCTGTATTTCCGATCGCGCGACATATCGCGACCCTGTAACGTAACGCGCTCGATGACGATCGATGCGCAGCGCATTGGGCGATAACACTCCTTCGCGAAACAATCGGTTGTTCGTAGGAACCCGATATTTTACAAACAGCGATGATTATCACTGTTTGTAAAATATCGTAAAAAGGTAGACGGAGGAGTAGTTGCAGAACAGGCGATATATAAGGCGGGGGGTAGTGGAATGGGAGGTGGAAAGTTGATGCGGATCGGGGCTCGTTAAAAGGGGAAGCCCTGTACGGCTGGAACAAAACCAATAAAAAAAAAGTTTCGTTGAAGAAATTCAGCGTCCTATTTTATAAATGTAAATAAATGTATAAACATGTACCGGCAAAGTATTGATTTAGGGTTTGTCTCAAGACTAGCAATAATGTCTGGCCCAAAACTGGGCACGTATTCTGAGCCAATATCCGTAAACAGTGTCGGGCCGATTCGCGGCACCATAAGTTGGACCGGTGTTAACAAACCAAAGTTGTCTCAATACTGATTTTGATTTGGGCAAGGCTTGGCCCTTGGTAGCCTGCCAGTATTGGCAGTTCTGGCATCAGTACAGTGCCAATACAAAGCCAGATTGCAATACGTACATGGGAATTGTCAATATTCGATGCGTAACGTTTTAATGAAGTAAAAAATAATGATGTTGCACTTTGCATCGTTGGAATGCAAGGAATTTCTTTTTATTCATTGTCTTCTTGATCTGACAATGAAAGTATTCAGAGGGAGCGAGAGAGAGAGAGAGAGAGAGAGAGAGAGAGAGAGAGAGAGAGAGAGAGAGAGAGAGAGAGAGAGAGAGTTTATCGGATGTACAAAAAACGGCCATAGTAAAAGAGGGGATAGTAAAATTCCCTATAGTGTATTGACACTGTAATCACAATATGGTTAACTTATGGTTAACTATAAGCGAAAAGTATATCTAGTCATGCGATGAGTTGGTTGGCGTGTTTGACTATTTATTATCCCCGAAATAATGATTAACTATTGTAAAAGGCTTGATAAAATATATATGGTTAAATCAGTGTTATCACTAAATCGGCGCACAAATACTAATGTTGAATACTGTAGGGGAACTCGGGGCAAGACGAATACGCGAGGCCAAACGAATAAGATAAATCGTGAACCTAGCCACTAAACAGTGTGTGCGAGCACGGTGCTCCCGTTCGAGTTTGGTGGACGTGAGGAGCGGTGAGGTGAATAAGTGTGAAAGTATTAACTGTATCGAAAGCACGCGTCTCGAGTGAGAAAATAATGTCGATTTTTTTACACAACGATGTAATTTTTGGTAAAGTTTAGCATCGTTTCAGTTTATTTGAGTCGCCGATATTGATTAGAGACAGGTAGGTAAACACAGTGAAAGTACTAATTATTAATATAATAAGGACGGTTTACCAGAAATTTTTAAGGTTATTGCGTGATTTTATGTTAATTCTTTAACCATCTAACGGGGCAAGATTAATACAAGCCATCGCAAACCTGGAATATTTTACAACGTACCACTATTTACGTTAGAAAGAGTGAAATGAAAGTAGTAAAGCATTTGGTTTCTCTTCAACCGGTGTTTCTACCAGGGGAAAAAAAGAACTTACAAATGATCAAAATGATATGCAAAGAAGATTATTCGGACTAATCCTACAGAACTTAGAAGATTGGCTTATCAAATTGCTGGTTGAAACCACTTTTATATGCGAAAGATGCCAATAATAATGTTGATGCGTTTAAAAAATAATTAAAGTTGACTAACTCATATATGTATTGTTTTATTTGAACATGACCTTAGCGTTATCATCTTACCCCGACTTCCCCTACCTGAGGTTTTTTTTAGTTAAACTTCTACTATTATATTCAAACTTGCACAATTCATATGGTTAATATTAACGCTTGTTAAGTATAATGTGTTAGAAGACCTCATAAAAAGTGACTATTCGAAATAAATTATGGTTATATTGATTTACAGCGAAATAAATAATTTGCAATTGAAGCAACCACGGCTTAGTGAGTTTAAGGAGTACGCGTATTTCACAAACTGTTACATAATTTGTCTGTTGCAGTGCAAAAATAGGGTATCAGTTTAGCACTTCTTGTAGTTCACCTTCTGTTCTTGTGGGACACATAATACTATGCATATAGCAGGTCGTATCATAGAACATCGTACAAATCACTATTATATGGCATTGACTTATATTTAAAAAAAAAGATCCGTGCCACATTTGACCTAAATCGGAGGTAATAGCTATTCAGAATTACAGCCGGAATTACTTTTTACTGTTTTTCCACATCTGCGATCACGATGCCATGATGCCGAAGCACTCGATAGCGTATAGTAACAGCGTGCGTAGTGTAGCCAGAAGATAGGCATCTATCTTCGAAATATTATTCTGAAATAAATCATTACAGGTGGTCAGAGAATTACGAATTACAATAAAAAATCATCGAGGTTGAACTCTCAGTTGCGTATTTTATTTTAGATTGGATTTATGAAATATTACATGCATTTAGTAGATGGGCATTGATGCCTTGTACCAACACATTGAATACACATGTAGCTGGTCGTATCTCCTAACGGGGTACAAATCATTATAAGTATCATCGCATCAATGGCACGCAACATTTTTAATTTATGTATATGTAATTTAGCCCTGTTCACTATTAGGTTCTTGGGGGTGTACATTTTGAATAGTGTCAGGGGATATCCATTTTATGAAAACCTACTATACTGTATAGCAAAGGTGGCCAAACTTTTGAAATTTGCAGTCAACACTACAATCCATAATATCTCTGGCGGTCTATCGCCGGCAACGGTTTTAAACCCCGACAAACCCAAACATATTGTTAAATTGATTTTACTCCCACGGGCTACTGCAGTCGTCTAGACGGTCGGCTGGTCGACCGCGGTCCATGGTTTCGCCACCCCTGTTATAGTGTTGAAGTCTGCATTGTTGGAACGCAACGTAAATTCTGTTTCACATTTTATTTTCCGTATTTTAATTATTACAGGCGATTTTTAATAGATTTATCATTTAGATCCCTACATAAAGATCTTTGAAAATGGTTAAAGCACTTTTGAAGGCGAAATCTGATAAAAGATATTCAATTCGTCGCAGTCCCACGATGCAAACATCAGCATCGTCCCCTGTTATATAGCAATGAACATTAAACGTATGTTTGTAAGATTGGTGGGTGCGGTTAACATAAACGTCCATTACTTAGGCATCTGATAGAATATCAACGAGCGCTACTATACTTTCGGCAGTAACTATGGCTATAAAATATTATTGTTCCCACCGGGGATTATAAAATATAGTTAAAAGATGGTTGAAAATACTATACATTTCACTCGGTGTATCGTTCATTTTATTGCCTGTTGTGGGCAATTTAGGATCACGCAAACGTTTTTAGTACTTTTTCTGTGCTTTACATCAACCAAGTAAAAAAAAATTCGAGTGACGAGAAAGTTAAGAGAGAATGACAGTTTTTGTTGGTTTTAAAGGGTGCAAGCATTAAGACGATTAATAATATTGTAGATAGAATTAACATTTCGAATTAAAAACCCTTCCGCTTATTTTATTCATCGAAATAAATTTTTTTACAGTCGTCACAATAACTGTGCTCGAAAGAGTTCAAGATGCGCTAGTTTCATGAATTATTTGCTGATTTGTTAATCGGAAGGAGAAAAAGGTAGACGAGGAGACAAAAAAATCGAAGGGGGGCATGGCGAAATTACGAAGGCCCCTGGGGGCTACGACACCCTGAAAGAAGAAAAAAGACGACACGCTTATCCCTGTGAACCTATTATCGGCGAAGCGTGAACCGTAAAATTTTACAGCGATAATTTTCAGCTACCCCTTGTAATAAATATTCGTACCAGACAACGTCCGCGCGTAGCCATTTTCGAATATTTCAACAATGTGGTTGCGCACCCGCGGCTCCCGGATAATCGGTTGAGAGCGAATTATCGGCTTTTTTCTCTCGCTTATCTACGCTGTATACACCTCCAATTAATCGCTGTACGAGACCTCGTAACGCGGTGATTTAAATGAATTTTATGGGTGCACGCGTTTCCAACGATCATTAATAATACCAGGATAGATGGAGAATCGCGGTCTTAAAAAGGGCTCGCGTTTGGCGAATTCCAAATGTAATGACAGTGCTTAGCGTGAAACGACCGTTGTTATGCAGTTGTGCGTAATTTTCGTCAAATCTTTTCGCATTTTTTCATCTCGAACAGATAGGGTGCCTTTTTCCGTGTTGTGGTTATTGGTCCTGCACCGCACGCGGTGCAATAATTGTGGAATGGATGCACGACAATATAGTATTACGAAAAGACCATGCTGTACCGAAAAAAGTCGTATGGAAAGCAGCCGTAACCTGCTAAATTGAAGTCTTGCTAACTCACTGTACGTTTTGTATCTTTGGATCACGAGAGTAAAAACATGATGTTTATAAGCAATAAAATGAATGCAGTAGGGCCTTATCAGTAAAAGTCTTTGTCGGACTTTATCAGGTAAAGCCATAGTAGGATTCCGGAACGGCCTTAGTAGGTCCATTTTAGTATTGTCTGATTTCGGGCCTAAATACTTTCAACCGGTCGGGGCAGAATCAGGATGTCCGTAATAGAGGTGTTACCCATATCACACCCGGATCATGGCCTGATCCCGATCAGGCTGACCCTAAGAAATTTCTATGCAGGTTGTCCTTCGTGGTCGGCCAAGTGTATTCCGAGTGCCGTGGAAATTACACATCTTGTGTAATTATTGTGTAAAAATTGTGTAAAAATTTACCGTGTTTTCTCATATACAATACATATTTATCCGTGGTTTCAACAATCATCAATGGCGAATGATTATAAATAGTATTTTGTATTACCACCATTTAGGTATGTAGGAGAGAATGTTCCTCGTGCGTGGATATCCAGATCCGGGAAACTGTAAATGTGGTTGCCTCATCTGCGCTGTTGTCTACCCGATCAGTAATCCCAGATACCGATGTGGGAAGGCAGCATTGATCAAGTTCATATAAAGCGGCCCCTAACGCAAGCCTCACATGGCTCTGGTAAGGTTACCGGACCAAAGCATGATCGATTCGCCTTCCCCAACCGCGCCACGGGCTTGGCTAATCTAGTAGACACCCATCGGACATCAGGCATACACTTCGACGTGCATGCCGTATCTACGTAGGATGTCTACCGGATCAGCCAAACTCCGAGCAAGATGTGTAATCCGTAATTAGTATATATTTATTTACCTATACTTCTCTCTCTCTCTCTCTCTCTCTCTCTCTCTCTCTCTCGCAAACACCCACACTCACATATAGATCGGCAAGAAACATATCCAGAGTATTCGGGAAAGGCGTATTAAAAAACCGGAAGCATCAAGTTGGTTCGATAGAACGTGGAGAAAAAAATGTTTATTTTTTCATGAATTTGAAGACGTTTTCTGCTATAGATATATTTGTTGCTATAGATATATAGCACATGCAACATATATATCATCAAAAAAATTATATATGTATTATCACATAACGTCACTGTCTATAATCTATTATATGATATATAAAAATTATAAAAGGCTGTATCTTATTTACTATCGACGTCCTAAAATTATAGTCGTAGACTTAGGTGCGTACTTTCACGTTCCAACAATTTTCGTTCGTTTTCGCGCTTGACGAGCGCCGTTTCAGTCCTTCGCTGCGTTGAAATCTTTTCCCAGCGACTTTTTGATGTCTGCAGGATATCAGTTTGTCACTCTGAGAATATTTTTCTAGGAAGATTGCTAAAAGTAAATAAAATCATTCATTATTAATAATCATTGATGCAGCAGTTTCCACGGACATATTATTAATATAAATCAACAATTAATACTCTGCAATTCGGCAAAAAAAATTAGGCAACTGCAGCGGAAACATGCAACATCAATGGATGTTTGTACACAGTAAAATAGACGAATTTGATGGATTTTTAAATGTAATGACTTGCCGAATTGAACTGCTGGAACACTCCAATCTTCAGAACGGGTCGTCGCAGGGCTCTTCGCCGTCACATATTTTTTAGTCGCTCTATCGGCCCTTTGTTCCGCAGTCATGTCCTCGTTGCTTGTAAGTACTATATCATCGTCGTTCAACCACTTCAATTTTTGTAGGGCTTCGTTGTAATTTCCTTTGTCGAAGACCAAATTTGTTAGTAAAGGATAATGCAATTTACACAACAGTTATTCAACATTATATCCTAGTTTTGGAAAACTTACTTGCTTGTCCCTATCGTTCGATGGGAAATATAGGCCAATTTTCTGATGGTGGCATGCAATACTAAACAAATAAATGGAGTGTCTCGATCGTATCCTTTTTATACGGCGGTGGCATGAATTTTGTCACCAAAATATTCCTTTCTGCATCGTCGTTGGTCCAATTGGCTGATACAATGTCGACCACTTTTTGCGTTCTAGACTTTTCTCCAATGAATTCGACTATTCGATATTTTGGATTAGCCGTCTATGATGCGAGCATTATTATTTGCTTACGTTGGAGTCTTAAAATAAGTCTTAAAATAAGAAAAACAGTCACGCACAAAAATGTTTACTGGGTCGAAAAAAATGCATTAAAAAATATTTCAAAAAAGTAAAATAAAGCTGGATTTGTTCCCTCCAAAGCGCCGTTCGGTAAATTTGGTTATCGTTTTTTTACGTAGCTATGGAACTTTTAGTGCGGCAAGAAATATCGACTGGTGTATCAAAACTTTTGAGCGGCAGTTTATATTATATAATACTATATATACATATATTATACTTGAAATATGTGTTAGCATTAATATATTCGAATATACATTACTGGTAAAAAAATTCGGACACTTCAGATAATTGCAAAACTTTCAATCACTTTGGGTAATTGCAAAATTATGTTAGAATAATTAATTACGTAGAGCTCTATATTATCTTCGTAAAATATTAAATGATTTATTTTATACTTTATTGTATATCACTCTAACATTATTTGGCAATTATCCAGTGCTCACCAGTTTCGCAATTATGTGAAGTGTCCGAAAACTTTTGGCTGGCAGTGTATATCTAAACAACATATAATGTTGATATCTATATAAAACGTTAGGGTATTAATAATAATACCCTAACGTTTATGGACGATATAGATAAACCCCTGGAGCCTCTATCTATAGATGGAGGGTCCAGAGTGTTTACAGTGCGCCTACACTGACAGAAAAACTCTATTTATTTTAACTAACCGCGTCTATTTGATTTTCTTTTATTTAACTAGATTCTTCGTAGAACTAAAATTTTCCTTTTGCATTTCATTATTATAATTGTTTATTTCAATATATTTAAATGATTGATTCATTCAAATCAAAACTTAATAACGTCTAATAATTGAATATTTCATTTAATTTCCATCCATTTTTAATTTCGTTAGATCTGTTCAAAAAACAATTTAGTTGAATTCACTAAATGGATCTAGTAATTTTTTTAAATTTAAATTAAATACAATTTTCGTAGAGCAAACCATTTTTTTTATTTGATTGAACTATTGATCTGTCTTTGTTGCAACACTTAGGTCAAAGGGGCATGGGGGTAGAGAAGGTGGAGAGAGAGAAATTATATACATATATATAGGTTATGTTTGAAAAGTGTATAGGATGTTATCCGATAAAACTCTCTATTTATCACAATGATATTAACTAATTGATATAGTTCATGTGATACAACAAGCAATTATACGTATTTATTTGGTCTCCTATCCCATATCTGCGACTAAAATGTTATAAGCAGGAAATATTTTCTTCGAAAAAAATCATATTAATAGGCTAGGGGATGACAAATTACGATGAAAAATCGTTGTGGTAAAACTCTGAATTGAGAGAATCATTTTATTTTGGATTTATCAAATATTTTATGCATATAGTACACGTAGACATACAGTGTACATTGTAAGCAAAAATAAAGATTTATCTTGGTAGTGTACAGTAGGTCGAAAGGGGAGCCAGTAGGTTCGGCGAGAGTGCTCAACGTAGGCGCATCTAAGGTTCCGTAGGTTGAGTTGTGGACCTCATTGACCTCCTTTGAGACAAAAAGTCTACATTCTGCTATACCGAAGGGTCAACGCAGGCCCTATCGCATAGCGTTTCCAATCACTGTACCCTCCTTTAGATCCCCGATAATCCGCTATCACCGATTTTCGCTCCGGAAAGGAAGCCTTCATTTTGCGGGTCGAAAATTTTGACTCGGGTTTAATATTTGAAAAGAATAGCTGAACTGAATAAAAAAATATCTTTGAAACAAATAAGATCGCAGTAGGCCATGAGACAAGGAAAAAACCTATTTCATTTAAATAGATCTTATTAAAATGAATTTTTTTTAACAGTATACCGTGACGCATTCTTATAGAAACAGACACATAAGCAGAAGCACACTCGTGAGCAGATCCGTTGACAGGAATAACGTACAGGCACACCATGATTTCCATGAGGCGTTTTTCAGGCAACCTTGACGGCCCTCATTATTCTGCCTTTAATGGCCTTCAGTAGCAATGTGTGACCGGCCACTAAGAGCCCATGTGAGGCTACCCGATTAGGGCCCTTCTATTTAGGCCCAACCAAAGTCTTAGTTCAATTTCCGCACGGGATGCAATCTTGACAATATTGAAGTTCACGTCGTTGATAAGCAACGAAAGTTCATATCAATTTTTTTAATTTATTGATATTCTTTATTATCTTGCAAATTGAGGCTGTAGATTTCTGGTAAGGGTTCCAAAAAAAAAGTTTTCAACTAAGTTGCCATTCATCGATGCTAACTTCATCACCATCAAACGTCAAATCGATCATCTTAAAATCGGATTTGATTTTTTTTGTTGGTTGTCGCCCTGTTTCTCCAAAAACTGACAGTTTGAGAGTTAAACAAAATTCTAAAAAAGGTTTGAGTTATACTCGTACCCGAAAGCAGCCAAACATTTTTGGGTTTGAAAAAGTTGATGATTTTTTTCAATTAATTTTTGTTGCATTTCGATTCAAACTTCAACATCATCGGAGGATACTTCTTGGAACAACTTTCGATCAATCCATTCACGAGAAAATAATTTTTTTACATTTAATTTGCGAGCATTTTAGTTATGCTGCTCTCGTCATAAAAGGGATCACCTCCGTGGACCGCGCACGCCTCTGTGCGGTAAAGTGGAACGAAATGAGTACAAGGTTGCCGCAGCAGAAGCTTGACCATAGACACATACACATACACACACACGCACACGCGCGCGCGCACACACACACACGCGCGCGCACGCACGCACGCACGCACGCACGCACGCACGCACGCACGCACGCACGCACGCACGCACGCACGCACGCACGCACGCACACACACACACACACACACACACACACACACACACACACACACACACACACACGCGCGCGCGCGCGCGCGCGCACACACACACACACACACACACACACACACACACACACACACACACACACACACATAGGCACACAGGACAGTTTGAGCACGCGCCCAAGCTCCACATACACACACACACATTTTACGCGCACACGTCTCACATATAACTAAACTCTACAACCGTGGGTAAAAGTGCGGAGGCTATTCGTGATATACACGAAGCGTTTACTTTTACTTTAAAATCGTGCTCTTATCGCATGTATTGAGGTATCCATGCATTCTCTACTTTCATTTCTTCTAGAAAATCATTTTTATAGTGAAAATTAATTAGTTGAAAGTCGAAGTCGGACCTTTGAAGTGGATTTTATTCGTTGAAAGAATTGACCACAAGTGAAAGCAATTAGCTGTGTCATTTCATCTAATTCACCGGAGGGAAGACTTTAAAAAATGTCTCTATAGATTATCTATTACCCACTTATGACACATCGACCTGACGACGTTGAAGTTTGCATCGTTGGAATGCAGCAAAATCCATTGCACATTCTTCTTTATCTCTTCATTTTTACTAATACCCGAAATTTGTTTTGCTGATTTAATGGGTTATGCTTAGTTGCAAAAGTTAAAAAATCATTTTTTTCTCAAAACCAATATATTTTGATAACATATCATTTTATAAATTTTCCCTGAAAATGTCAAGGTGGCCAGTTGAAAATTGACAGATGTTATGTTGACGCCCGGCGGAGGGCTCGGAGTTTCGGTCGAAACTTTAAACGCTTTTTCTCGAAAGTATGTTTTTAAAGCCGGCGAGAAAAATATCTCAAAAACTGCTATATCGTGCTTTCGTAAATTTTTAGGACTTTTCGAGATGTGGAAATATAGCTTTTGATCAAAGAACTGTTCTTTCGATGTAGATTTTCGATTTGGTCATCGAAAAATGCCCATTTTTTTCGCAAAAATCAAAACTCACTTTAAACATGCACCATTTTTTTAAATTCGTTATTGCGGAAGTTCCTTTGATTAATCATAGGATAAACGGTAATTATGCAGTATGAGGACTTTTCCGAAAAACGACGGGCATTTTTTTTCCCCCGTGAACTTGTTTATTCCATTATAATGAGTGATATTCCGTCGGGGGAGGCTGTCATTTTCCATTAATTCCATAAGTTATGGGGTTTGTTTGGGTTTCTATTTCTATTTGGGGTTTTGTTTCTTTGGGTTTCTATTTGGGGGTTTGTTTGGGTTTCTAGAAAATTTCTATTCTTCCTTCTTGGCTCCGATGACTTCGAAAATCATGTGAAGTCGATCACGATGCTCTGGATGTTGACGCTTCAAGCAAAATTCACGAATTTAAAACATATTTCACGATCACGGAATCAAAACATATTTCATCGTTCCAAAATATATACATTCTTACCTTCATAATACACTATACATAAGGATATGTATAAGGAAATATATAATAAATATATATTATAAGGGAACGCGTAGCTGGTTAGCGACACAAACAAGAGGCGTCGACATATTACCTGTTTCTGGAAACTTCAATACCCCATAACATATGGAATTAATGGGGAATTTCAGCCTCCCCCGACGGCATATCACTTAATATATTGGAATAAACAAGTTCACGGTGAAAAAAAAATTGTCCCGTCGTTTTTCGGAAAAATCCTCTTACTGCATAATTACCGGATAAACTAATATACAAACGAAATCTGGTTGATTGTTTTTATATTAGACAACCAGGTTCAAAAGGGCATTGCTCATCACAAAAGACGTTTTCGAAAGGTGCTTCCCGGACATCGGCTGTGAATCGAGTATAATTGAATATTTTTACACAAAAAAATTACAGAATGTTCTTTAGTTCTAATATGATATTTTTTCGAATACCTAATTTTTGTGGAAATTCATCATCACGATTTCATTTTTTTAATTCCAAAAATGAGCTTGTTGCATCTAGGTTTAGCCCGTTAAGGTAGTTCCTCTGCGAAAATCTCAACCAAAAGTTTACATACCATGTTCATGTTTAAAAGATTGATAATTGGTTTAATTAGTAATAAATAAAATTAAAAACTACGCAATCTTGACTCGGTACTAGTAGATAATACGATGGATATCTTTTATTGCCGTAAAATATATTTTATATTGTGTTTTTGATCTACTATTGCCAGTAAACTTTTTGCCGGGACTGTCCAGACTTTTCCCTAATTCACTTGTTCGCTTGCAGGCCGAGCAGGATATATGCTATACGACCAAAATTGTGTGGGTTCTCATGATTATATCTTGGAAACTAGGTGGTGAATCATTCTCATTTGTTTCACATTATTCGTGATATCTTACTCTAGTTTATCCTCGTTTTTTATCAATGTCTTAATTTTAGTTTTGACGGTAGAATTAATGATGCTCTATTTGCCCATCATAACACATTTGTTACGTGTAAACCAAGCCAACTTTAAGTGTAAATATCTCAGGTTTGGGGTGGTCAAACTTATTCAAATTGCACAGATGTTTGGATAATGTATTAAATAACATATATATCAAATTTCAACCATTTCTTAATTCAACTCTTCTGTGGAGGTACTACCTTAAGTGATCGAGCCCGAATAGGGATTACAGAAACATCTGAGTGTCGTTCGCAGTCTGAGTCTGTCAAAAAATTCGGGTGATTCGATCAAAATGAATTTTCGTGGCGTTCCAGGGATGTAAACTCAAGCATCATTAGTAAGATACCTGCAGGTAATAAGGCCTGCCGGCTAATAAGTAACGAGAATCGTATTTAAAATAACCACCGTATTTAAAACCCTATTTAAAATCAGCGTGTTTAAAATAACCCAAGGCTACACTCACAGACGCCTGTTGCACGAAGATGTCGCTACAGCTTTGCGGAGGCGCGATATCCCGCTCCCCGCCCCCGATGATGCATCATCCATCATAAGACGCGGCCGTGCAGCACCAATAATAAAAATCTGTCCGAATAAATCGTAAATATTTTTTGTAATATTACACTTATCTTTCTGAAACCACAGTCTTCATTGTCATTAATTCAACCTCCGATGATCATAAATATTTGGATTACGTATCGTGGTCCAAATATATTTTATTTTGTTTTTCTTACATACGTGGTCGAAGGTTATTAAGGCCTGCTGAATTTAACCATAGGCCTTATTATCTTCCTACTTCGTGTAGCAAAGTTCGTTTGTTTTATAATATATTTTACATTACTTTTAAGATGTTACGAATGTAAATAAGTAGTAAACGTAGTTATTACTAATTATTTGATCGTTGTTTTTAGTGCCTCGATTCCGATGTCTCCAAACCGAGTGTTGTTATCAAAAATCGGCCTGCTGTAAGCTATCCGAGCAGTGCAAAGAGGAACTTTGAGTTCATACAAAGCTGCAGAGCATTATTGATCTCAAATGCCAAATATATTACGTATAATTTGATTCATTAAGTATGTTAAAGCCGCAGGCTTTATTATCCTACCATAGTAAAACAAGACCTACTATCAAGGTATTTTTAAATGTTGAATTTTGTTTCTGTTTATGGTACAAACTACCATTTTTCGTTTATATTTTATAGAAACTCAACATAAATAATGATTATAAATAATTAAAAAATGTCGATTAGATTGTATATTTGTTTATTTCATTTCAAATATCCCTTAGCTAGGCGTTATTACCCACAGGTACCTTAGTGACGGAAATGATGGTGTAGCTTTGGCAAACTGGGAAAAGCAGATTGGATGTTCTGCAAAATTGGTATCCGATTGTTAATCAAAAACCTAATTAGTCACAAAAAATGGCGACAATAGTACGACGATTCGCATGAACTTTTCCGACAATTCAATTCGTCCTGAACTGAAAACGAATCCGGCAGAACTTCAGACCCGGAACGAACGTGTAGAATAGTCTTAGGTATCTCATCTATAATACGGAGCGAGAGATTGCAGAGCTGCGATCGTGTGGCCCATCATACATTGAAAGTGTACGAACGACGCGTGTTTTCTACCCTCGCCTATAGAACTTTAAAACTCGATTGCGCAAAACTCGTTACAACTATAACGTACGATAGAACCGAAGTGTATCTGCACTACATCGGATCGGAGCTCTCGTTTCTGCGGCAACTTGCACTGGCTCTCTCGCCTGCGCTGCCGTAACTCGCCCGTTAATTACGCTAATTGACGCATCGATTTCGTGAGGGAGTTGCAAGAGGAGTAACGGCGGGGGGAGAACGGCGCGAGCGCGGATAGTGAGCCTCGGTCTGAGAAACGGGACGTTCTCGATTCGGTGAGGCAGTCCATCATTCGGCCAGAGAATCCATCGGTGATTGCGCGCCACGATTGGCCGATCTTTGCGTCTATTACCTGGTTTGTATGCGCTTTTCGCATATGTGTGCTAGCGTGCACTTTCATTTTCAGTTCTCCGATCACAGAAGGGCGATTGGGAACGAGCATTGCACGGTTTCGCGACTATGAAACTCGGAAAATCCACATCCACATAGGCAGTCATCATTTAGCGGGGGTCCTTCAAATGAGTTGGTCAGATCCAACGTCCATCCAGCGTCAAGATCCAACGTCAGATCCAGCGTCAAGATATGATGCTTCTTCGTAGGCCCTGATGGACTTTTGAGACCCCATATCCCTTTCACTTTTGTCACTTCGTTAATTCCACTTCTTGAGAGACCCTCTGGAGTGTCACCCACAGCGACTCGTTTCCCAATGCACTATCGTATCGCATTTGCAGGCGAGTGTAAAAGGAAAACTGTACAAAACCTGGGCGAATACAGACGACTATATTTTACGGCATTTCTACTGGAAACTCAGTCAAATTGCCACCGAACCAAGTGGCCGGCGCCCAAGCCAGTGCCGAGTTGGGCAGTCACCCATCTACGAATCGACCCAGGCATTACTGTTAGTTAGTAGATAGATTACTGCTCGACATCAGGCATCGTTGATTACTCGTTGAGTATTTAATCGCGATAAATCAAAAGAAAAATGAAAGCCAGGTCTTATTGGATTACAGTCTGGGCCGAATTATTTATCGGCTGTGAATAGTATTGACAGGAAGCGCTTTCATGCAGCAAACATTAAACCTACCGACTCAACAAGCCGAGAGAAATTCGTGAAATGAGGGAGTCTCGAGAACTTGGACTTACGGATAATTCGTAGGGCGTGTGTACATCAAACCTTTATTCTAAATGTATATATATAGATCTACACGCGCGCGCTCGCGTGTGTGTGTGTGTGTGTGTGTGTGTGTTTGTACGTGCATGAATGTATGTCTGTACAGGAGGTAATGATCACGCTGTGTTCACTTTGGCATCCGGAGTGCCTCGTGCTCTATCTACTAACCGTTTTTCTCGTGCCAGGCTAACCCAGACCTGAATTATTGTGCTCTTCGTCTTGGGCCGTGAGGCCACGGCTGAGCACAGCGGCGAACAACGAGAGTGAGACATAAATGGGCGGAGTAGCTAAGCCACGGTAGTAAGATTGGATCGAACGCATTCCGCGAATGCCACACCATCACGAGAATATTGAAATTGTTGCCTTTGCCGGTTATACCGCTCCTGGACATTCGACGGTTGTAGTTCAAGCGCTCCAGTGTTCGCTTTTTTTTAAATCAATTTAAATCGCCATCAATTCCGTTAAATTAGGACGAATCTGAATGCCACGCTGGTCGCGAAACTCCCATCCACTTTGAAGTGCTTTGATAAGATGGATGAAGGTTGATATGGCGACTTTTACAGGGTTTGTCTCGCAAGTCTTGAAGTCAAGTAATATGGACATGGAATCACTGTTAAGCGTGGTGAGAGTTGGGAAGAACAGTAATGACTGCCATAACCCGAAAAGCCACGAGTTACATGATTTTGAAGTTAACATGGTAGGAATGCAATGAAAATCAATACTTTTGAATTGTTCAAACTTCGTTTGCTGTGAAAATCACTCTAACATTTTTACGTATTTTTATCAAAGATTTATGACCTCAATTTACATAAAGCAGGCTTTGGATAAGCATAGAGATGAAGAAATAAAAAATGAACAAAAAAAATCGTTGCATTCCAACGATGCGAACTTCAACACCATATCGTGAGGAAACAACGTGTTGGAAACATCAGAATGGTGTTGAAGTTTGCATCACTGGAGTTCAACGAATTTTTTTTTTGCTACCAACTTGTTTTTGGTACATCTAGCCTATGAAGATCTTTGAAATGTTTTTGAGGATCTTAATGTTCGGGATGAGCAACCAAAATCTGCAAAAAAGATTTTAGATATTAAATAAAAATAATAAAATAAAAAAAGGAGAATTTTCATGTTGTTGAAATGTGTATACTTGGAATGCAAGCGATTTTTTTAATTCTTTTTTTCTCCATTTTCATTGTGTCCAAAATATTTTTCACTGGAGTTAGGTTGTAGGTTTTTAATGAGAATCTTAAAAAATGTTAATCGTAGCTTCGAGCAGCAAAAAAAAATATGGAGTGCGAAAAAATAATTGCTTTACATTCCCATGTTACGGACTTAAATAACATAATCTTCATAGCATCCCAACAGTACAATTTTCAACACCATTCATCAGACCCAACCTTGATCCAAGTGTGTGTGATGATAGGTTGCACCTATTTCGAAAATTCACTTTGCCGTCAAATAATTGAGAAACATTTTAATCTCTCCAACTGTCATATTTCTTCATTGATTCAATAAGTTTTACGAAGGCTTGTTCAGGATCGAAGTCGAAGATCGAAACTTCCAGACCGCCTACTAGCCGTAGCGAAATGGCGGGCAAGGATCAAAACATCGAGATGTCCATCATAATTGTCAACTTTTTCATAGCCGTATCAAAAGTTGATTCTTTTTCCAATATTCAAATGAATTTCCTTGATGCTTAAGGTAGATTCATGAAATCTTAATGAATTCTGCCCATCCTTTCGCTCCTTCGAGGAGCCGACAGCATATTTTTTCCTCAGTACACGAGTCATTGGAGGACGATTAGCTTATCACGAAATGCAGGTTTTACATACAGTGACATATGCCTCGCTTACGCGCGGACACACCAACTCCAAAGTTGTACATGCTGTAAGCATACTACGGTACAGTCCTCGGAGCGTTAATCTAATTAATCTTTACGAGTGTAATTAGCGAGTAAAGGATGGCGGCAGCTGTGCTTTCACAATGCCAGGCAAGAGTGCTACGTGTGCATGTACACATGAGAGAGAGAGAGAGAGAGAGAGAGAGAGAGAGAGAGAGAGGGAGAGAGAGAGAGAGAGAGAGAGAGAGAGAGAGAGAGAGAGAGAGAGAGAGAGAGAGAGAGAGAGAGAGAGAGAGAGAGAGAGGGAGAGAGAGAGAGAGAGAGCGAGAGGGAGGGAGAGAGAGAGAGAGAGAGAGAGGAGTGAACGAGGAAGAACAAAAAAAGTACGTTCAGGGCTCAAAGTTCCATCTCGTCCTCAGTCAACGTTCGCCAACGAGAGAAGGGCGGAGGAGAGAGAGAGAGAGAGAGAGAGAGAGACCCTGACACTTTCCTTTATCTTCACGAGAGTAGCGAGGAACACGGGTATCCCATTTCCAGGCAGTTTGGCGATCGTGGTCGCAATACTTTTGAGAGCTTCAAACTCGGCACCGCCGTGCACCGTGAGGATCCGGAGGGTCCAACAACGAAAGAGCGAAAGAGAGAGAGAGAAAAAGAGAGAGCACTGCAGTGGCAAAAAGCATCTTTCGAACGCAAAAGCATCCGCCCTTTTTTTCAAAATTATATTCTCTCCGTATTCTCATGAACTTTCCATTGGCCAAGTCGCCCCCAGAGAATATTTACGCTCTCGCTCGTCGATCTCGCCCGGACGAAGGAGCGTCAACGAGAGGAAACCAACGTCTGTTTTATCTTAATGCACGCGAGGACGCGGCTAACGTGCGAATATTCTCATATCGTCGGTCTCCCGAACGGGCGACACACGCACACCATCCAACAGATATATTGGGCAGTTAATACTCTGACATTTTCTAATTAGTTTGCCGGCACCCCTGCAGCAAAGGACACACGCTTCCCCGCGTAAGATGTTATACACGATTACACGTGGCACACGTTCCAAGGATTATTCCCTTTTGTACCGACAGAAAGAGGGCCAGGGGCGGGGGGCTGGGGCTGGGGGAGGGAAAGACACGGCCACAAATGTCCTTTCTATTGACTACTTTCGTCGTCATGCAACGAAAGTTCGTTTTCTGCATTTTAATTTCTTCACTTTATATATTATGCAAGGTTTTTTATGTAGCGTGCGAATCTTTGAGATCGCTAAAGACGTTTGACCGTTTTTCGCAACATGAATATTTCGACTAAAAATCGGGCAATTAAGGCAGTATTCTAGTCTTGAGACCTAAATTTCTGGCGTTTGGCGGCCTGGATAAAAAAAAGGAAAGAATAGATTTTTTATCAATTTTTTAGCCTTTTTATTGATGTTTCAAGGACGTACAAAAAAGGTGTGAAAAAAAATGAAAAGGTTTCGGGCCTTTAAACATGGCTGTAAAAAGAGGGTTGAGGCGGTTGACATGAGTCCAGTCCCATTCATCTGAAACAGACGTGATACGATTTTCCTTGACCAATAAGAATGTCATTGTGGCAGGTACTAAAGAGAAAACAAATTAAATGGCGACTGAAAAAAAGTCAATTTTATCCCTATTTTTTCAAGGTTCAAAATTTATTTACATAGTAAAAATAATAAATTCGCAATGTCCGAGCTAAGGACGATAGATGAATATATATACTGAAAGTCAATATCAAATTTGAAATCAATCTGTTGAATAGAACTTGAAATGTTATGTCAATCAGGTTGAAAAAAAGTAGTTTTGGGAAAAATGGGTCTAAGTGGAACCATCCCACTTTATCAACTTTAAAAAATCGATTGTTTAAAATGGTTTTTGAAAATAGACCACCGCAAAAATATTGTGTAGACATTTCATAAAGATTGGAGCGATCTAAACATTATTTTTCGAGTTTATTTGAGCGCGCTCTCCGGCGTGCGCTTACTCGAGCGTGAACTTTAAACGCGTTTTTGTATAAAACCACTTTTTTCTTGCTCCATCGATTTTTTCTCCGGGCATACTGAACCGATCCGTACGAAATTTCAACTACATATTCGTCACGCGTATGGATACTGCTGGAACTAGAATTATTTTAAGATTTTGAGTTAAAGTACGTTTTTAACCGAAATATCACTCATCAAAGTCTTATTTTTGGAGACTTTCAACAGCCGCCATTTTCTTATTTTTGTATAGTTCGGACAGTAGCCACAACTATACTGAACTCGAATCTGTTTCGTTTTTGCGTTTCAAATAAATCTACTCAGAAATAACATCAACGAAGCTAACATCACTTTTTTCTAGGGGTTGTGCGGGTGCTGCTACTAGGGATAAATAAATGAGGTGAAATGAATTTAAAAATAAATTTCATACATTTCAAGAGTTATTTTATCAAGCCCAAAAAGATTTACATCAATATCTTTAGCATGAAAAAAACTAATAGCAGATGATTTTGTTCGAAAAATAACACAAAGCCCAAAATCTCGAAAACCGTGGGACTTTTGCTAAACTGAAATTCCAGCATATAGTAGGACATAATCCGACCGATCGACAGTTGCAGGATTATCGATTTATTACAGGACACACTGTGTATATATTTATATATTCACTAGCGGAATTAATTCGATTAAATTAAAATTAAATTGTTAAATTAAAAATCGCTTTTAAAGTTCGTATTTTTAAATTAAAGTGGATTTAATTCTGGACACTTGAATTTTAGTTAAAGTTTTGAAATATCGATATATGTATATGGTATACTATACACATATATATCGATATCTTAAACCCGTTATATCTATGTAATGCCGTCTGTCAGCACACCTGGCTGTTTTGAGCGCGGGTCTTGAAATGTCTTCGAACGAACCGTTGATTTTCGGCCAAGTCATTCGTTGGAAGAGCCTTTATATATATATGCTTCCGCTTATCTGACCGTAGTTTTGGAGACAATGAGTTTTATATAAGATTGAGGGTGGGGACAAGCGAATACTATGGATGTGTGTGTGTATGTGTGCGTGAGTGTGCGTGTGTGTGTGTGTTCGCAATTATAACGAGAAACCTCCACGACAAAGTTGCACAAAAAATGTTTTCTCAGGATCTATTCCCCATCGAGGTGAAGCATTCTCACTCGACCTTCCGTTTTCATCGATCAATCAAACGCCCCTCCTCGATCGTTGAGGGGTTATGCCTAGTTGTAAAAGTCGAAAAATTACTTTCGTCTAAACCAATATACTTTTACAATACACATCATCTTATAAATGTTTCCTGAAAAATTTGACATTTCCTGAAAACAATTGACAGATCTATAGGCTGTTATGTTGACGCCCGTCGAACCGCACGGAGCGTCATTTGAAACTTTAAACGCCTTTTTCTTGAAAGCCCATTATCGGAGCCGATGAGCGAAATATCTCAAAAACCACTGCATTGGTGTTTTCAACATTTTTAGAGCTTTTTCTAGATGCAAAAATATAGTATTTGATGGAAGGATTTTTTTCCGATATTTTCGATTTGATGAACGAAAAATGCCCATTTTTTCGGCAAAATCAAGACTCACTTTCAGATTTTGCCATTTTTTTAAATTTGATATTTCGGAAATCCCTCCGAATAATCATTGGATGGACTAATTTACTGATGATATCTATTTGATTTTTTTTTAAATATGAGATAGGCTGGTTTAGGAGAGAATTGCTCACTACAAAAGACGTTTTCGCGAGGTGCTTTCCGGACATCGGTTGTAAATCGTATACAGGGTGTCCTTGTTATCTCTGCGACCCGAAGTAACTCGGTAATTATTGACGTCACAAAAAAATGTTCCAGACAAAAGTTGTACGTTGTGAAGGGGGCCATCAAATGCGACTATTTCTTTTTATTTTGGTCGAGGCGCTGACGCACAGTGAAGGTCTCTTCCATTTTTTAAATGGCATGGTACATTTTTTTTCAACCATCTTGGGGAGCACCTTAAGCCGGATGAAAAACATTCGGGGGTCAAAGTCGTTCAAGGTCATTCAAGGTCAGTATCGATGATACAAATTTTAAAATATCTTGGATCACTACCAAATAGTTGGTAGTGTTGTTGATCCGAGATATTTAGATTTGTATTTCATTTTAATACGTGTTCGAACTTGACCTTTTTTGATGAAATTTTGTTCTGATGTCGATAATTACCGAGTTATTTCGGGTGGCAGAGATAAGAGGGCCACCCTGTATCATTAAATATTTTCACCCAAAAAGAATTGCAGTGTTCTCCAGATTATACTTTTTCAAATACCTATTTTTTGTAGAAATGTGTTATCGTGATTTTCTATTTAAAAATCCCAAAAATGAGCTTTTTCGACTGTTACAACTAGGGGCATATCCCGTTAATCGACATCGATCTTTCGATGCTCGGCCCTATTCTCTGAAGGCATCGTACAGTAGTTTGTATCGGTCGTCAAATTGATCCAACTCCATATAACTTTCGTCTTTGTTACTTTTTTTAGGATCCTTGATTAATCGGAGCGCGCCTCCTAATTGACTGTACCGGCAGCAAACTTGAGAAATCGCGTTTCTCGCAACTTTGACCTCATTTGTGGCTCATAGAAAAAGACCTGACGAAAAAATCAAATAAATGGATGTATTTTCAAGGAGAAGCATGATAGTGAAGACATTCTAGTTCTGCCCTGTCTCGAAACACCCAGGTCCACTCTTGTCATAACACCCACTGGTATTGATGTTCAACATTATATAGTTATAATCAGTTCAAAATATTCTTTGGTCATTACAGTAACTGGCACATCCAAGCCCGTGACGCTTGCGCTACCTTTTTGATGCCCGCCACTAAAAATTTTCTCGTTTGGATACGAATACGGGTTATCGCAGTTCTCCATCCGGGTAAAAAGATTTTTTCATCGTTGCAGGCTCCCTCATACGTTCAGCTGGTACTTTATTACACTCGTATCAGCCATTTAACTCCGAAATTTCCGCTTTTTATTCCCCTCGCAAAGTGTAAGGAAGAGAGAGAGAGATTAAGAGGGGCGGGGAGAGCGAGCCTTCCCCTATTCACTGATGTTATGTCGGACGCGAGAGGTATCCGCACAAATCGTGTTTATGCGTACCCCGAAAAGCGGAGTTCGAGAAGAAAAAGTCCGCCATGGGAGGGGACCAACGGCTGTGCGCATCGTTCAGGCCTTTCAGAGAGAGAAAGGAAGAGACAGGATAAGAGAGAGTAAGAAAAAGAGAGACAGCCAGAGAATCAGAGAGGTAGTGTGTGTGTGTGTGTGTGTGTGTGTGAGAGAGAGAGAGAGAGAGAGAGAGAGAGAGAGAGAGAGAGAGAGAGAGAGAGAGAGAGAGAGAGAGAGAGAGAGAGAGAGAGAGAGAGAGGGAGAGAGAGAAAGAGGGAGAGAGAGAAGAGAGGGAACCGCACGATGTCACTTCTGCTTGATGCAGAGAGGTATAACGATATGGTGTGAGAGGACCCTCCCGTGCTTCCCATTCGAACTTATGTCCCATCTCGCCACTTCATTTACATTATTTTATCAGAAAAGGCCCGCAAATCATTATATATATATACGCACGCGTGCGTGTGCGTGTGCGCGCGCGCGCGCGCGTGTGCGTGTGTGTGTGTGTGTGTGTGTGTGTGTGTGTGTGTGTGTGTGTCATCCCATGGCGGACCTTTTCTCCTTGAACTCCTCTTTTCGGGGTATGCATAAATGCGATTTGTGCGGATATCTCTCGCTTCCGACACAACATCAGTGAATAGGGGAAGGCACGCCCTCTTCCCTCCCCCTCTCTCTCTCTCTCGCTCTCTTCCCCACACTTTGCGAGGGGAATAAAAAGCGTAAGTTTCGGAGTCAAATGGCTCATACGAGTGTAATAAAGTATCAGCTGAACGTATGAGGGAGCCTGCGACGATGAAAAGAATCTTTTTACCCGGATGGAGAACTTCGATAACCCGTATTCGTAGCCAAACGAGAAAATGTTCAGTGGCGGACATCAAAAAGGTTGCGCAAAAGTCACGGGCTTACATGCGCCAGTTACTGTAATGGCCAAAGAATATTTTGAACTGATTATAACTATATAATGTTGAACATCATTACCCGTGGGTGTTTTGAGAACAGTGGACCTGGGTGTTTCGAGACAGGGCAGAACTAGAATGTCTTCACTATCATTCTTCTCCTCGAAAATACATCCATTTATTTGATTTTTTCGTCAGGTCTCTTTCTATGAGCCGCAAATGAGGTCAAAGTTGCGAGAAACACAATTTCTCGAATTTGCTGCCGGTACAGTCAATTAGGATGCGCGCTCCGATTAATCAAGGATCCTACAAAAAAAGTAACAAAGACAAAAGTTATATCGAGTTGGATCAATTTGACGACCGATGCAAACTACTGTACGATGCCTTCACAGAATAGGGCGGAGCGTTGAAAGATCGATGTCGATTGACGGGATATGCCCCTCGTTGTAATAGTCGAAAACAGCTCATTTTTTTAAAGAAAATCAGGATAATACATTTCTACAAAAACTAGATATTTTGAAAAGTATCATCTGTAATTTTTTTGTGTAAACATATTTATTTATACAGGGTGTCCCTCTCATCTCTGCCACCCGAAATAACTTGGTAATTATCGAAAATGTCACCAAAAAGGTCACGTTCGAACACCTATTAAAATGAAATACAAATTTAAATATCTCGGATCACTACCAAATATTTGGTAGTGATCCAAGATATTTAGATTTATATCATCAATACTCACCTTGAATGACCTTAAACGACTTTGACCCCCGAATGTTTTTTATGCGGCTTGAGGTGCTCCACAAGATGATTGAAAAAAAAATGTACCATTCCATTTAAAAAAGTGAAGGTGACCTTTACTGTGCGTGACCGCGTCGACCGAAATAAAAAAAAATAGTCGCATTTGATGGCCCCGTCCGCAACGTACGACTTTTTTCTGGAACATTTTTTTGTGTCGTCGATAATTACCGAGTTATTTCGGGTCACAGAGATAAGAAGGACGCCCTGTATACGATGTACAACCGATGTCCGGAAAGCACGTCGCAAAAACGTCTTTTGTGGTGAGCAATTCTCTCCTAAATCAGCGTATCTCATATTTAAAAAAAATCAAATATATATCATTTGTAAATTAGTTTTTTCTATGATTATTCGAAGGAATTTCCGAAATATCAAATTTAAAAAAATGGCAAATGTTGAAAGTGTGTTTTGATTTTTCCGAAAAAATTGGCATTTTTCGTTCATTGAATCGAAAGTATCGGAAAAAAATCCTTCCATCAAATACTATATTTTCGCATCTAGAAAAAGCTCTAAAACTGTTAAAAAGACCAATGCAGTGGTTTTTGAGATATTTCGCTCATCGGCTCCAAAAAAGTGCTTTCGAAAAAAAAGGCGTTTAAAGTTTCAAACGACGCTCCGAGCGTTTCGACGGCCGTCAACATAACGGCCTATAAATCTGTCAACTGTTTTTAGGAAATGTCAAATTTTTCAGGAAACATAAGATGATGTATTGTCAAAGTATACTGGTTTAGACAAACGTGATTTTTAGACTTTTACAACTAGGCATGACCCCCCAACGATCGAGGAGGGGCGTTTGATTGATCGATGAAAACGGAAGGTCGAGTGAGAACACTTCACCTCGATGGGGAATAGATCCTGAGAAAACATGTTTTGTGCAACTTTGTCGTGGAGGGTTCTCGTTATAATTGCGAGCAGGAAGGACGGTAGGGCTATTCTTCTGCATATGTATATCTACACGTATGGAGACGTTGCATACTCACGAGCCAAACGAGAGGAACGAAGGAAGCGAGAAGAGTTCCTCGCACGCTTCGATGTATAGCTATTTTCTCACGGTTACTCGGCAGCCTCTCTGCTCCAGAGGATTGCTTCGCGATATCTGCCCTGGCGCGAGAATGCGCTTCGAAGACGGCGAAGAAAAGTGAAGGACACGAGAAGCGAGACAGTACGCGGGATGGCGATCGCGACGCCAGTAGAAGCAAAGGACTTGGAAGGGCGATTTTCAGGGAGATGGATCGACGAACGCCTCTTCAACATAGTGAGAGACCACGAGTACAAAAGCTCTTTATACTCTCTATTCCCCTCCGTCACTTGCCTTCTCTCTCGTCCGATCTTTTACACGCGGCCGAGAAGCTCGGAGGTAGAATCGCGAGAAAGGGTTGACTGATTTGTGTGAACGAGACTCCGTCGCCTTCTATCCGGCTCTACTTAAATGGGAATAAACGACACATGCGAGACTGGCGCAGGTGTACTGTGTGTGCGGCGAAGGGGGGGGAGGGGGTGAGTGTGTGTTCGTATATCGAGCCAGGCGAAAGGTAAGCAAAGCAGAATCGCAGAATCGTCTGAAAATCGCGAAACGATCGTGGAGATAATCCGTACGCGCCCTCATCTCCATTTATACCCTGCATGCATCTCGGAATGTTTGCCCAAACGGTCAATAAGAATGATCGGTCAGGTGAAATTCACTTTAGTAGATCCACAATGTCCGCGACGGTGGTGCCGCTTTCAAGCTACCAAGATACTACAACAACCGTGAGCAAGTCGAAGGTTCCGGCTGTTGGGAATTTGTAGGCGGATCACATTGAACGAAATAGTGCTTGGCGGAATCCACATTGTAGGAGGGTAGCTTGTTAAGCAAGCACGCAATGGTACCATTTCATTCGAAGTTAATTCGTTTAGACACGCTTAGGAATTGATCTGTTGCGCCAGACAATATTTTACAAAACGCGATAATTATCGATATTTGAAGCGTGAAAGACTCTTGCGGAAATTTGTTGGGGAGTTCTCAAACCCTAGCACATCCTTATAGGGATTTGATTCGGACGCCCCACGTAGGCTGTCCACATTTGTTGGGAGATTCTTAAGATGCACCTACATCTCAATCAGGATATGTTCGGGGGACCGCACATAGGGAGTCCTCTTTGGGATCCAGCTGGATTCTGAACTGTTTCCCGATGAACGCCGTTTGAGACTTCTTACCACGTTCGAATCGAATCGGATCCTTCAAGAATCGCATTGGATACTGTTTGGTAATCCGACACTTCTTTAGGATTCGAATTGGATTCGTACATAAGATTCCAATGGACAATCCTGTCTAGAATCCAATGTACGTGCGTGATGCTTTAGCATAGGAATACCATACGATGATCTATTAGATCCGTATCAAAATGTAGATACGAGTATGGAAATCCAATTGGATCACGACGACAATTGTTGCGTGGGAAGCTACCGAATATTTTCGAAAATATAGGAAATGGACGTTTTTCCTTCCGGATCTGTACATCTTACAGTAACCGCGAAGATTTTTATTGGCAGTACGTACTGGATGTTATTTTTATGAGCTGCTTTAGACTTCTACACTGAAAAGTTACGGAAACAGAGAGGGGTATAGAAGAATTGTTTCCTGATGTAACAACACGGAGACAGACAGAGAGAGAAAGAGAGAGAGGGGGAGAGAGAGACACGCCCACGAATGTTCTTTCTATTGACTCCGAACTCTAGTTAATTCGATTTTTCATGATTGGCATGCAACTAAAATTTTTTACCAGTTTATACATTTCTTCATTTTGCATATTAGCTGAAATGTGTTTTTTAAATTCGGAATTATCTCGAGAATCTCTAAGATCCCAAAAGACCTGTAAGTGTCTTCCGTAGTATAAATTATCTGAACAAAAATTCGGGCAATTGAAAAAACGTTAACTTCAAGGATCCACGAAATGCCCGGGACCCAATTCGAAATTCGTCCTACAGTGTGCACAGTTCAGTGGGAAAGGTGGTTCAGCCTGCTATGACAGGCGGACGACCAGAAATAACGAAATTACAAAGGCCTTTCGTGGCACAAGAATCCTAAAAAACATGTCTTTAAAACGGTAATCACTTTGATCAAACATACGTCTTTTTAAGCATAACAAATCACTGCGCCATTAAGTCGTTTCGCTCGATAATTAAAAAGAAATACGACCTAGCGAATAGGAGAGATACTGTTATGGGTTTTTCACCTACTTTTTACGTGGCTTCCTGTATCGCGATTGCACAACGTGCGCGATGCCAGCTTGAAAGGATGGCAGGAGTTACGAAGAGATGGAGGTGGGGGATGGGGCGAATTCTGAGTACCGTCGATTAATTCGAAACTAATTTCGCAGTGTAATACGTTTCATGAAGAAAATGCCTCGCACCTCGCACACGCTGTGCGTATTATACGTCGTCCGAGACGTTCCTGGGACGAGATCCACGAGGAACTGTTTCTTCTCATAATTGCGGCTTTGCCGCGCGCACGCAATAAATTACTTCTCGCAAGAGCCAAACTCCCGCCTTCTTGCGATAGTCGGATACGTGTGTCCTGCGGTTCATTCCCGGAAGTTTAACATACGAGTCGACTATTTTTTTACTTCTTACCTTTTTTCTAATTGATTTTTTGCCGGAGAAATATAATTAAAAAATAACAATTTCTCGAGGAGTTTTCAACTTTCACTCGAATTTATATGGCACTTGTGCATTTGGGGCAGTGGGTCAGTCTCTTCCCATGTACTCGTAAAAAAGCATCTTTTTATTTGAGAGGATCTTGCTTGTTGCAGGCGGTCAAATTTCCAAAACGTACGACGGTATCTCTTCATCTTTTTTTCTCATCCTCCATTGAACCCCCCTCTCGTGAGAGAAAAGATGCGAGAGACCAGGAAGGCAACGACAGCCAAGTGCCCAGCCCAACCGGAGATCGCCATAAAAATCAGAGTCGATCCGGCAAACGTGGGCGCTCGTGCTCCCCCGTTTCTCCCTCCCTCTCTCTCTCTCTCTCTCTCTCTCTCTCTCTCTCTCTCTCTCTATCTCTCTCTCTTTCTCTTCCCCGTGCTGAGATCCGCTCGTTTCGCGGCGAAGATATTTTTTTTCCGGATAGCTAAATGGAAGAACGGTGTTGTGCCGCGCCCTGTGGGTACCCGCTGGGAGCCTCAAGCACGTTTAATAGGTACCTATATACAGGAACTGGCCTTCCATCCGTGGTCTCTTCTTCCGTACGGTGTTGCACACCCAGGTGACTATACGCCGAGAATGTACGTGCTTTTGCGATTCGACTCCCCGCAACAAGGGAAAGTGCTTCGAACAATTATTATTAACAATAAGTCGAGAGACCCGTGACAGGTTAACTACGAGAATTAACAACGAGGAAAACTGTTCCACGTAGACTGCTTGATTTGACATTCTCGTCAAACATTTCCAACCGATTCTTTGGTTTTTCCTGTGCATTTGGATTTCCGTACGCGCTTTATCGCATCAGTGAGAACAAAATTCCACAGTGTTTAAAAAGAAAGCCCATGATGGAAGAGGGTGTAGTAGAATCAGCTGTAGTTGATTAGCAGGACGACCACAATGCACCTGACACGAGCATATTATGATTGTCCTGCTAACGAGTTGTGGTGAATTTTAGTATGCTTGCTATAAGCTTTGTTGCAGACACCATGAACCCTCCACTCATTAGGACAAATGAACCTTGCCTCCCATTTCGCACTCATTTACGTCGTAGATCCTAGAGTAGCTCTTCCTTGATTCGAAGACAAGTACGTGTACTAATATAGTCAGAAGTAAATAGGCGTATCACAACTGTTGAATGAACTTGCAGTGAATTCCGGTTTGTTTCGCTCCCGTGTATATCTCTAGGTGTCTAAATGGAAGTTTTCATAACGCCAGCGAACACGAAACCCATAACGTGAAAGAAAAAGCTATGATAATGATGATTGGATCATTCCGCATTGCAAGGAATGACCGGTGGCCTCCAATAGCGTTATAACGAATAAACTCTACAGCGTAATCACTCTCATTATCATTTGCCGCAGTTCTCGCCTTAGACCAGTCGGGAGCGGATAGCCCACCCATTGAGAAACTAATATCGGAATAGTGTATGATCCTCCGTGTGTGAGGATCTCACGAACGACAACATATATTCACGCGTACACATCTGGTAACAATAAATTGAGAGTTGGTCGACCCAACTCGGAGTCCCACGACAGTCTGAGCGCGAGATATACGCCGCGGGACGAACGAATGTTATGTAATCTCTGGACATTCGATATCCTGCAGTGAGCGACAAACGATCACAGCACTCTCGGTGCTTCTTTCAAAATGAACTTGCTCGCTCCGCCACCCACGTAAATGCGAGCCGGTGATTAGAAAGTTTACATCGCGCCCTAATTGTTCTTTCGTCTGCAACTCCCACTTCTACCGAATCTCTGGGTGGGATGATTTTCGAGGTTCTAGATCCGATTATCCTAAGTCGAGGTCGCATATGAGATGATTTCTTAATCGAGGTCCTGATTGTTGCGATTACAAATGAAACTGCCCGATGAGATGATCTTACATAGAGTTCCTAGACCGGATGGACCGGGATAAACCTTCCAGATGAGATCGTCTTGAATTACGCTTCTAGATGGTATGATCTACTAGCTCCCACGTGACGACTTCTAAATGGTATGATTCTGACAGAGGTCATAGATGAGATGATACTAGATCGAACACCTGGATAAGATCATCCTAAATTAAGCTCCTAGGCGAGATGATCCTAGTCGAAGGTCCAACCTCCGATGATTCGAGATACTATAATCCTAGATTAAGCTCCTAGATGAGGTGATCCTAGGCAGAGCTTCAACATCCAATGGTCCCAGATCAACTTCAAGATCCAAATGAAACTGCCAGATGAGGGGATCTTACATGGCGCTCTTTAAACAGAAGTATACATAGATGATCTTAGACGTTTTAAGAAGAGATGGTCCCCTATCAAGCTCCTAGATAGTATGATTTACTAGCTTTCTAGTGATGACTCCTAAACGAGATAATTCTGATAGAGGTCTTAGGCGAGATGATTCTAGATCGAGCACCTGGGTAAGATAATCCTACATTAAGCTCCTAGGTGATATGAACTTAGTCGGAGCTCCTACATCCGATGATCCTAGGTCAAGCTTCTAGATAAGGTGATCCGGGTCAGAGTCCCTACATAGGGTGACCCTAAACTCGTCATCTAGAGCTTTATCTAGAGGCTGAATGATCCTAGTCGAAGCTCGAACATCCGATCATCCTAGATACGATAATTCTAGATCCAGCTTCTAGATAAGATGATCCTCGTCCGAGCTCCTACATCCAATGATCCTAGTCGGAGCTCCGAAATCCGATGATTCTAGTCGGAGCTCCGAAATCCGATGATCCTAGATCAACCTTCTAGATAAGATGATCCTGTTCAAAGCTACTACATGAGGTGGACCTAAATTTAGCATCTACAGTTCCTAGATGAGATGATCCTACATGAAATCATCTTAGATTAAGCTTTTAAATAAAACGATCCCGGTCAGAGCTCCTACTTTATGTGATTTCTAGACGAGATAACACTAGATCGAGCTCGTAGATGAGGAGACATATCCACACTATCTATTACATAGTCAGTAGATCTTAGCTCCCAAAACAATCATAGTTTCCAACGTATGAGCTCAAGAAGCCTTCACCGTTCCCTCGTTCCTTTTTTCCAATGCCAGTTTAGGAATTAATCGACCCCTGAAAATCCTGCCGCCAACAAAGACATCCCGGATTATGAGGACCACACCTGATCCGTGGTATATAAAATGTCCGCATATTTCTCATTACCGTCCTGTACCCTTGAGAAATTCTCGGTGAAATTGTGTCGCGACGGATAGAAGACCCGCGCATACTCGTGCATGGTTATCTCTTACGAGCTATACAGCTTGCGCGAGAAATTGTGTATCGGAACTTAGCGAGAATGACGATGCACTTTCTCATCAGGTGCAGCCACATCTTTCCGTCACTCGCTATTGCAACCCTTTCCTTTGCCCCTCTCGGCGTCGTCATCTTCGTCCTTTCTGTACGGATGTACTCAACGCCTCTCCTGACAAGTAGGGTCTCTCGAACAGATGACGCCGAAGGGGGTATTATCCGGCGTACGCGCATGGAGGAGATATACGGTACCGCAGGCCCGAGGAATCAAACGATGATCGAGCATCGTGCAGCGGGAGCAAAAGCGGCGGCAGCAGCGGCAAGCCGAAGAAAAGGCGAGAGCTCCTCGATATAATCGATCGCTCTTGCCAGTCGTGACGGACTTTGAGCGGATGAGGTGTATGCCGCATTAAACTCGCTTCTCGTTGCATCAAGTGCATCAACCTTTATATCTTACACCTTTCGCATCTCTCTCTCACACACACACACACATGCCGGATCGACTAATTAATTTCCCGACAATGCATTCCGGGCGCCGGATAAATTATTGGAATCGCACTAACGATCCTGCGGCAGCTCGTATACTTCGGCATGTCCAGTTCGTCGCACAGTCTTTTCCCGATGCGACAATAACCACGAGGAAAATACGTGAAAGAGAAGAATAATAAAAAGGAGAAAGCGAACGGATCGCAAGTTGGTAGACACTGGAATACATACATATATATGTGTATGGGTATAGCTCGTAAAACATCGGAGGAATCTGGTGTGCATCGGCAATACGGACCCAGCGAGGAATCGTCGTTCGGATTCGCTACTGCATCATTGGGTGGATACGTATATAATACGCACTCGCGGAATCGCGAGGCTACAAGAGAAAGAGACAACGATATCGCGAGAGTCCGGTTAGCTATACGGAGCTATAAGAGAGTGTCCCATTGAAACGTCGACGATGCGCATAAGAGCATATTCCGATAGCCCGTAATTCAAATTAATTATTTGCATAACTCGGTACCTTACCCCTCCTCTCACTCGCTCTCCATCTCTCTTGTTCTATTTATGTCTCTCTTTTCATCGAGGAGTAAAAAAAATGAATAATTAGTGTCAACGCGCTATGAGAATTTTATTACCCGACTGTGAACGCCAGTCGCGTGACATAAAACTGACATTTTTGTCCACGTTCACCGCTACGAATAATAACGTTTTTTAAATAAAAACTAAGAGCCAATGAACATGTATTCTCATAGCTCGTCATTGAAATGCATTATTTGCATCGGAAAGTATTACGTCCCTGTGCGAAAATGAGAATTTCATTATCGGAGTCCCACCCTGAGCGGAACGATAAATATTTTTCATTTGGATTTCCCGTTGCTTTAAGTGAGGAGGGGGGAGGGCGCATTTTGGGCAGCTGAAAATAAGCGAATTTTCGAGATTTTGTTATACCGTAACTATTTATTCTAAATGATTAAAATGTTATGTACATATTATTACACCTTTTAATGTTCCCTTTTTTTAAATGGCGGCTGTTTGACACTTGCTTCGGAGACGGTTGCTGCCCGAGTTGCTCCACAGCGTACCATGTAGCGGCTGGTGCATTAATCTAAAACCTCAAAGCCAAGAATTTTTATATTTCGAAAACCCACACGCTCGATGTGAACCTGAAAAATCCAAAGAAAAATGAAGATTCGAAAAATGGTACGGGTTTGGAAAAAAACGTTCTATTTTTCATGAAATGTTTGCTTTTGTTAATAAACTTTTTGTTAATAAACAAGTAGTTTTTCAAAACTATTTTCAAGAAACGTTAGGTTCTCATAGCCGGCAATCATGTTATCTAAAAGGGTGCAAAATTTCGGAAGGATCGATTGAATATCTGTTTACTCATCTTGTACGAGGTTCACGAGAAAGCGGTTTTAGGGAAGCGCACTTAAAGTTCAGAGACTTTGGTGACTACATACCTAGCGTTTAACTCTTTGCACTCGAGACCTTTTTCGCGTGGATAGAAAGTGGTAAGGGAAGAGTCACCTCTCTAATGCAGAGGGTTAATCTGACATTCCGGGGACATCAAGTACCGTAATATGGGGTTACTTTGAAGACGTCTTGGAAGTTGTTGGTCAATAATTTTTTTGACATTCTAAATTCCAATTTTGTTTGCTCCAATAGAACGATGTGTCCTTTGGCTATCAAATGTATAAGTAGGTCAAGGCCCCCTCGCCACACTTTTATATATATTTTTTAAAGTGTCAAAGTAACGTTGAATGTGGAGTTTCGAGTGTGTATTTTGGAGTACTTACATACCATCCTTAATCGGTCGACAATCAATTGTACCATAAATGAATACAAATCGATTGTACTAATCTTGTTGGTCTACGCATGCTCAGAATGATATTCCTACCAGATACGAGCATCCCTGGAGATTTTGCTGCATTTCGTGGATACGGAGGGAGGTCAAGAGCGGCGAAGGAGGAGTTCACGAGGGGGGTCCCTTTTGCCGGGTGTGTTTATATATATATATATATATATATCCAAGCGGTAGGAACACACGGTCAAGATAGCATATCCTTCTTGAGGAGCCAGGTACGCCCTCCAATAATCATAAAGTACACGGCGGCTTCAGTGGCGGTATAGAAGGCGCAGTTATACCTATATGTACACGTATAGATTCTGCCGGAGGAATATAGCCCGTAGAGGTACGTAAGTACACGGAGGGTTGCGTAAAAATCGTCGTAGAGGTATCCTTTAGCTATTCATAACCAGTTGCGCGGCATTCATTATCGGGCGGTCATACTTGCACTCGCGCAAGCGACGGGGATTAAAATTTCTTGCGATCCTCGTATAATGCTGGTTCTTATATAGTCCTCTCTCCATCTCTCTCGCTCTTTCCCCTTGTCCGGGCCCCCCTTTCCCTTCACGTAAACAGCACATGCCAATGTCTCTCGACCGTGAAGCCTCTCGTTGGTGTCCTCTTCTCTCTACATCTATGGACCTGGCTGCTGGAATCGACGCGCCCAGTTGCCTCTCACCGATAGCCTTCTGATAATCCTCCTTACTGGTCGAAAAATACGGGGTGCGTAGCGTTTTTTTTTTTATGATTCTAGACCGCTCTTTCTGGTTCTGCGGTACCGGATTTAGGAAGATCTGAGCTTGCGTGGAATATGAAACAGATCAGGTGATTGTCGGGATGGGCGATGAACGATCAGTGGTCCTGATACTCGGTCTGGTGGTCGAATATGATAATTACTGCATATTATACTACAGATATATCCAGCGTGTCCCAAAATTCACGCGAGAAGCAATTTTGATAGAAAACACAGGTTCTTAATTAAAAATGGTAAATTTTTTATTGACTTATAAAGTATACAGTATAGGGGTATGTATGGAGTAGCATATAGGGTAAATGGCCTTCACGGCCATGATTTGCATGAAGATGCCAATCTTCCATGAGGATATGCTCCAAAGAGCTTCTCGAAATGTTCAATTCTTGATCACGGTGCCGAATCGCTGTTCCTGGACTCTCACCACAGCAACACTTTCGCTAACTGCTTTGACGTTTTGTGTTGAATGAGTTGTTAAAAGACAGCCAGAGTGTGTAAGATGACTAAATGATCCAGACTCCCTGAATTTTTTAATTAATCTCTTCACAGTTGATGAAGTTCAAAATCACTGACCATATTTTGCACGAAAATTAGGAACTGTCGCTGCCAAACCTTTATTATTTTACCAATATTGCTCAACAATCAAAAAGCGTTGTTTTTTTCGTGTAGCGTTCTATTTTTAATAACCCGGAACTGTCAGCTGTCACCCGATCTTTTTTTGGTTGGCAACATTTTACCGCACAAATGGCGCAAATCTCAGAGCTTGCGTGAATTTTGGGACACTCTTCATTTGGGACACCCATTATCTGGTAGCTCGTAGTTAAGGCGAAAAAAATTAATCGAATGCGAAAGAACGAAGAGAGTACTTTTTATACATAACATTGGTTCCTACGGGATCACATCAGCATTATGATATCCAAATTCACGTCGTTGGAACGCAACCAAAAATGTTTTTTCTCCGATTGCCATCTACTATTTTTACCCGATCAGACTACGGCACACATTATGTAATTTTCGGCTGATCAGAAATACGGCAATCACGCATTTCGAGCTTCTTATTCAAGATTTACTAGCTGAATCGATCCAACATGATTTCGAATAACAATAAGGATAGACGGTATTAAAGTTTACGTCGTTGGATCACATCAAAGATTCTTTTGAATTTTTAAATTTCTTCATTTTTATTTTCATGTAAGATATTTTCTTGCTATTTCATGTTGTAGATTTCTCATAAAGATCCTGAAAGACGTTCGTGTTATTCACGTGGCTCAAATTCGCCAAAGAAATATTTGATAAATAAATAGAAAATGTGTTTGTTTCCCAATCTCATCATCATAAAAATGTGGGAAAAAAAGAAGACGAAGAGAATTTTCGTTGCGTTCCAACGATGCAAAATTTAACATCGTTCAGTATTCCGTTTTCGACTCCAGGTCGCGAAGCTGGTCAATTTCATAACGACATCGCTCATCACCGAAAACTTGGTTCTCTTTTTCCAAAAGTGAGTTGCCCAGTGGCATCAAAGGCCGCTTTCTTCATCCGGGGTAGTCCTTCACCGGTCGGCTCTTTTGTCCCTTTATCGCGGAGGAACAAAAACAACATGCATGAAGTACACTTGTATGATCGCGCGGCGGAGTTTCACGAGCGCGCGTATATCGCCGAGAGCAGAGGCTCTTGTCGCGAATGCCTGTTTCGCAAGGATCGTATTAGCGCTGCAGGGAGTTACATGTATGTGCGAAGGATGTTGGCAAAAGAGAGAAGGACGGAAAGCGCGGGGAACTCTCTCGATATCAGATGAGAAAGAGAGCGGGAGAGAGCGAGAGAGAGAAGAGAGAGAGAGAGAGAGAGAGAGAGAGCACTAGCTCTGCAGGACACCGGGAGCGCGACGAGAGAAGGTGCGCAATGCGAGGAAAGCGTGCAAGGGCCAGAGAGACCAAGCGAGAAAGAAAGAGAGAACGAGAGAAAAAGGCGACGGTGGTGGTTGCTGCGGCCTCCGGACCACGCGGTTATCAGTGACGCTACATCTTATTTTACGCGCTCTTCACCCCAAGGGACATTTCTATGCTGGTTGTATGACGTCGGCGCTTACCCGAACACCAGAGAAGGGGACTTCTCTCTGACTCGTGCTAGACGCAAATTGACCGCGTGCACTTCTCGAAACGAGACTCTCGATTCCGCGAGAGGAGAGCATTACCTTCTGTTCGTGTATGCGCCTGGGTTAGCCGGGGAGTGCCTGTGGGAAGATAGAACGGACTACCGGATAATATGTGGTAGTGGTGGAGTAAGCCGAGGTCCGATGTGTACATACGTATCGTAGATTGAACGTACGGCAACCGGATCAGTTGAAAAGGAGCCCTTGATTCTCCAGTCTTAGTTCTCCCTCTCTCTTTGTGATACCCGCAACTACTGGTTTACACCGTCCGAAGAAAAGCTGCAGCGCGTTAACGCGCTTTTATCTCTGTTTACACTTGCTGTATCGCAGAGCACCTACAAATGCTTTACGAAGGCTTCTGTTACCTAGATTCTCGGGAGATTGCGGGCAATTTCTTGCTTCCCAAGGTACGAGTATTGAAATCACGTGGTCACCTGTCGAATTAGCCGAAAGAGGCCTGTCGCACGCAACCGAGAATCAACACTATTGGGATGAAAAGGTGCCCCCGGGAGGTGTTGGATAAAAATGTTGGAAATGGACAGCGGTTCGATCAGCCGATCGAAACTGCAACGAGGCGCAAATAAAAGTGACTGCAAGCTATCTCGCCAGGGCCGCTTTCTGTCTGTCGCGATTTGAGAATACCTTGGAGTGCGTAAGAACGTGCCGTCTGATCTCTGGTACTCAGCTTGGCATGGTGAGGTATGTGTACGGTAACGATCCAACCGAGAGGAGTGAACGATCGGCCAGCTCTCGTGTTGGGCTGCGTTAGCCTGAGCCAATACATGGATGCGTGGCACGAGTGGGACGAATGGTAAGTAGTTTTATCGAGTTTATTTGTGCCCTCCCGTGCAGAAATATGACTAAACATTCCTTGCTTCGTGTCGGGCCCTGACCAGACTTGCCTTGTCTGATTTACCTGACCGGGCCCTCCCATGAAAAAACCGGGAAGATCGCGAAATCATTTTTTACGGCTTACCCTCTATGTTTGGAAATTACAATCTTCTGGCCGGGATACATTGCGAGCAAGTACATCTTCACGTAATGTCTACACGGCCAGCACATTATAATTTCCTGAAAAGTGGAGCCTGTCTTTAAGACCTGTGTGTAAAGCTACTTTGCTTTTTACCTCATCAGAGATCATTGTAATTGATTAGGATGAAACTAATACATCTGTTGTAATTCTATTCACCATTAAAACTATTTATTTCATCGATGATAATCGACGAGGATAAGAATGCTCATTATGAGTACCGGAATTACAATAACTAATGATTTGAGGATAACGAATAGCCAAATGATTTAATGATGCAAAAAAGTAAAGCAGGTGATTCGTGGTTTTTGAACGCGCGGTCGCCATGTTAAGAGGTATCAATATTCTGGCCATAAATGTATTTCGCCAACAATCCACCAGGTGGCTACAAGGGAAGCGCTTGCACTTGCGCTTATGATTTTGCGATATTTGTGAAATAACCCTTTGCACTCGAGGCCTCTTTCGCTCGGATAGTGAATGATGAGCGGGAGTCACCTTTCGAGTGCAAAGAGATAATAAGTGTCAGTATACCATCTAATACTGTATATTTTACTCTGGTAGTCGCCAAAAGCCTTTCCAGTACTTGATCGTTCGCCTGTTCAGTTTCTAATCAGTTCGGGAAAAGAGAACGGTGGATCGGGGCCTATCCTAACATAAGGCTAGATACATGGCGAACCTAGTCCAGGCTGGGCGACCTGTCCATGGCCTGATATTATTTAGGGAAGGCCTTAAATTCCTACACGGGCCTGTGCAAATACGATCTAGTGTATTGGGAAAGAGCCTGGTTGTGCCCTATCTGGGGGTCTCTCTCAGGAACTCGAAATAGGGAAGTGGCAAGCGTGGGCCAAAAATGAGGTAGATATGAAAACGCCACCACGGAACGGACATTGAAAATGAAAAACAGGACCCACGTCCACATATCCTTTCACAAAACGTAGTGGGCGAAATCTGTTGGCAACGAAAAAAATCTGCCTAATCATCATGAAGCTTGGGATTAACTGTATTTCCCATCTGCCTAATGGGAGTCTTCGATGAGAAAGAAAGGAACAGATCAAGACTAAGGTAATGTAAGAGTAAGGTGGCAAGCCAGTCCAAGGTGGCTACCACAGGCTGTCCAAGGTTCGAGAATCCACTCTCTCCGCTTCCGATCTCCGACACGATCTCTTGACTCCTCTACGCGGACACCCCAAGGGTAACTGCGGCGGACTCTTCTGGTGCACCGGTCCTCGCTCTCCAGCCAAGAGACCTCCGTGTGTCTTTCTCCCCTGATTCCTTCTTCTACTTGGCACCTTCTCGAGGAGGCTGCATTCAGCATCCTCACATCGGCCTATCCTGCAACGCGTGGTCCGTTGCAATCGCGTCCTAAAATCATCCAGGGTGAGATGTATTACCAGGATCATTGCGGCATGCCACCACCAGCAGGATGCGCGCATTGTCACCCAGCGTGGCATATACGCCAGGCGTTAACTAGATTATGCCTAGTTGGAGAAGTCACTATATTTTCACAGTCAGTTGGAAAAGTCAATATATTTTCACAGTATATCATCTTATAAATGTTCCCTGATAGTTTCCAGGTGATTGGATCAAATTTGACAGATTTATAGGCTGTTATGTTGACGCCCGTCGGAACGGAGCGTCGGTTGAAACTTTAAACGCTTTTTTCTCGAAAATACGTTGTCAAAGCCGGTGAGCAAAATCTCTGAAACCCTACTGCATTGATCTTTCGGAAATTTTTAGGGCTTCTTCTAGGTGTGAAAATATGGCATTTAATCGAAGGATTTTTTATTCCGATGTATACTTTCGATTTGATAAAGAAAGAAGCCCTTTTTCGCAAAAATGAAAACCCTCGCGTTCAACACGCGCTATTTGTTAAAATTTGACATTTCAGAAATTCCTTTGATTAATCATAGGATAAACTAATATACTAATGAAATCTGTTTGATTTTTTTTCATTAGATAATCAGGTTCAGAAATTTCTTTTGCTCACCGCAAAAAACTTTTTCGGTAGATGCTTCTCGGACATCGACTATAGGACAAATATTTTTACACACAAAAAATACAGGTGCTACTTTTCCAAATACCTAATTTTTGTAGAAATTTATCATCACGATTGTATTTTCAAAAATCCCAAAAATAAATTCGCCCAACAGCGCAAGTGTACGCGAGACTATCGAATTTGCGGCTTTTGCAATCGGGATTGTATCAGCCGCTGCTATTTTGCCGATACGTTGTTATTTCGCAATGCTCCAACAGGCCGATGAGAGTGCGCGCGCGTACGAGCCGTTCGTATCGCCACCACCGCGCGGCTACCAGACAATCAAATTCGTATGCAACCGAAAAACATTTTCGATTTACCGTATACCAGTGGAGCCGAAAAATAACAAGCGTATTCGCACGATTATGGCTAACGGCAAAAGCAGAAATAATCATTGCCGTGTTTACGACTGATTCGTGTCCATTAGTACGTACATATGTATGGATATGTAGGTATCCAAAGAATGCTATATACATACGTGCATTACGTAGTCCGCACAAGAACAGCCCATTATTGCCATTACTCGGGCCAATAATCATTGTACTTTCCACGTTGTAAAAGAAGAGAGCGCGGGAGAGACTCACAAACTGTATATCTCGTAATTCGTGGGGGCCTTCGAGACGCGGACTTTCGTTCATAGCCGTATATACTCCCGCGATCTCGGCGAGTCACTCTTTACAATCTGCCCCTTTCGTAAATTGCACATTATTAGTAAGTTAACGTATATACGGGGCTATGTACCATTGGCAGTTATCCGTTTATATTTCTCGCTGCTCAGGCGCACCAGAGACGTTTAAAAAAACGTGAACGAGTCGATGGCAGCGGGCAATTTTTTTCTTCTGCTCACTCCTTTTTCTTTTTCGCTACGCGCGGCCTCAGCCGTCGACGATGACGCAAGGGGAACGAAAAGAAGCGCGATCACCCTCTCGCACGCGCGCTCGCCTTTTCATTTAGCGTAAATTGAAGTGGCTCGAGTATATGGTAATATCGGCTATGTGTACGAGTGGAGGAATATGCCGTCGTTAAAATTCTTATCATTCCGCGCATCCCGCCTGGTCTTTCTTTTCGGTTGTGTTTTCACGAAGAAGCGCCTACCACAATGGCAGTCGAATGAGCCGCGGAATGTCGGTAGTCCGAGGTCTCATTTGCCCGAGAATACATCCCATTGACGGCCGTTACACGCGTCATTTGCAGCTGATTACCACGCCGGCACCGATAGCGCGGAGTACAGGCTGGACCGGGGCGTATGACGTTCAACTTTCTATCGTTGGAAGACGAAGATTTTTTTTTTCATTTTTCGGCTCTACATTTTTATTATTGTCCAAAGCCTTTTTGGCAAACTAAGAGCATAAATCTCATGTAAGGATACGTAAGACCGTTCGAGTGTTTTTCATGGTCTCACTCGGTCAGAGAAAAATTTGAACAGGCAAAAAGTATGAATTTCTGTTGTATTCCAACGATGAAAACTTCAATATTATCCGAAAAGTGACGTCCAAGCGAAGAATCGAGATGCTTCGTATCGATACATAACCGCATCAGCCCCATGTATGTTCTACAATACTTTTCAGTTTTCGAGCAAAACAGGACGTTGAAGTTTACATAGTACTGAAGTTTGCATCGTTGAAATGGATCGGAAACATTTTTTTTACTGTATTGCCCAATTTCTTCGCACATTTAGGCTACATACATTATTGGAATATTTGTGAAGAACCTTCTTAGGGATCCGGAACCTAAACCTGCAAAAGAAAAGTTCAGATGGTAATGATAATAACGAAATTAATAAATAAAGAAGAATCTTCGTTGCATTCCAACGATGGAAACTTAAACAACATAAATTTAAATCGTTGGAATGCAATAGCGATTGATTATTTTTAATCGCTAAAAAGTTTTTTGTTCATTTGAACTATGAAAACCACCCAAATGGTTTTACGTATTATTATTAGATATCTACGACCTTAATCTGCAAAAAAAGCCTCCGGATAATTATAAAAATGAAGAAGTAACTAAGGAAAAGAATAATTGTTGCATTTTAACGATGTAAACTTTAACGTCATGCAAAAAAAAATGTTTCGCAAGTTTTCCTGTGGCGTACGTTTTTATGACGCTTTTGTGTTTGTTTGATTACTGTACTCTTCGAAGTTTTTCATAGGAATAAGGAGTCATTTAGACTAACAAGGAATATCACTCAAGGAGTGTCGGGACAATTGTGTTGCCATTTTATTCAAATTGTGTTACTATTTGATTCAAATTGTGTTACCATTTGATTCAAATTTATACAGTAAATCCTTTGTCATATACTGAATACACCCTCCAAATTTGGCGGAATGGTATTGAACGTTGCATCGTTGCAATGCAACAAAAATTCATTTATTCGTTTCTTTATTTGTATTACGAGACCCTTTTTTCCAGGTTCAGGTTATGGAACCCCAATAAGGATTTTCAAAAATAGTTCGAAATTTTTGAAGCCCATATGGGCCAAAAAAATTGAGCAATACGAAATTTCTAAAATCTCGTTGTATGCTAATAATGCCAACTTTAATATCATCTTGTAAGTACAAGTATTTTTTTATAACCCAAACTTTAGTGACTTCTGTGAATGTTTATCATTCGAACTTCAGTGAACTTCCGTGACTTTAGTGAACTTGAGTGACCTCCCAAACCTATTTTTTAAGTTTCGATAACAATCCAAGGCATTTGATCAAAATCTAAGACAATAGTGTTCAGTTGGTCATTTGTATATCGCTCAGCTGCGCACTTCACAGCGATGGTAAAAATAAGATGCGAGGAGAGTACATACCATACACATGAGAAAAATAAGAAAGCGCTTCTCAAATAAATAAACGGGTATTTAAATTTACATAAATGGTAATTTAAAATGGGGGTGATTTGGATAGGTCCCTATGCGAGGCATACGAGGTTCCTTTCGGACGTCACTTTTCGGGCCACCGTTTATATATGTGCAAGTGGTGTACCACACGCATAAACGCATAGGGAGATACGTATCCCCACACATATCTATACGAGTGTTCACCATAGTATGGAACGGAACACACCTGTAAATAGGAGGACGGACCACCTGGAACGGATTACCCGACATTATCGATTATCTCGGGCGATCGATTAACTCGATTACCACCGCGTCTACTTGTGTTCTTTGATCTATCGTAAAACTGGATCTCCTCTCTCTCGGCCCGTCTATGTGTACGCGCGTATGCTTGTGTTCAATAGCGATACTCGCGCATGTGCAAGCGCTCGTATCGCGCGTTCGATAAAATAGTGCACAGTGTATATAAACGCTCGGCTGGTCGTCGTCTGTCGCCGACCACTCTCTTCTATAATGCGAAAGTAGGCGAGTCCTCGAACCTTCGCCCGGGGGAGGCCCGGCGACGCGCGCATAATAATTAATTGAACGGAAATCTGAGGAGAAAAAAAATGCCTCGTAATTAACACGTGAACTTAGGGTACCGACGTACGTGTGAATTTTTTTCGATGTATCGTATACTCCGTTCATCCGCGAAGGAGAAAATTGTTTAGCTTGCGATTTGAAATAGGCGGGTATTATCGTTTCTCTCTCGATTACGATCGACGCTGTTTACACTGCGTAATTTTACTCTCAATTAACGTCTGGGCAATGAATCAGCGTACTGTAAAATTGATTTCTTTCCTGTATATGTGCGTGTATATATATATACAGCGTGGTCCATTTAACGTGACCACCCAAAATATCTCCGTTGCCTTTAGAGTGACGAAAAAAATTCATGAGGTAATTTGATTGATTTCGAAGGGCTGATACCGTGGTGAAAAATTCATTTTTGTTGTTATAGTTTTTGCCTTCTCAAGGTCATCAATAATTTTTCAAATGGGAACATGTTTTTGTTTTATTAAGACGTTGTAGCGGATATTCAGATGAATCCAACGACCTATGTTATCATGACCTTGAAATGATTTGTTACCAACATATTTTGGTTTTGTTTGGGTTTGTTTTAGTCACTCTAAAGGCAACGGATATATTTGGGGTGGTCATGTTAAATGGTTCGCTCTATATATACACACACGGGGTGACAATTACAAGGTAGTCATATATTTTTGCACAGTCTTGTGTAAAGATTTTACAAAAAAAAAAAAGATTTCTAATGGGTTTCGAGTCCTCTTCGAAAAAAATATACAGTATTTTTTTAACGAGTATTACAAGCCAAAAAAAGTGAGCATTCTAAAAGAAAAAAATTCCGTTTTGGGCACAGCGGAGTGCAGATATCCAAATTCCAAATACGAAATACTCCCAAAAAGCTTTTTTAGTGGTATTAAAGTACTTTAATCGGTGCTGAGATGCATCTTCGATAATTTTTCTCTCAATTACGGGATGCACAAAAAAATGTTTCAGGAGTGCTACGTATTTGGAATTGAATTATTTGCGTTCTGCTGTACGCAAAATGGAATTTTGATTTTTTTCCAGAATGCTCAATTTTTACAAAAATTGAGCATGCTGAAAAACAACAAAAATTCCATTTTGAGCACAGCAGATCAAAGATAATTAAATTCCGAATACGAAATACTCCTATAAATTTTTTTTAGTAGAATTTAAATCCATTGGTGCATTTTGAAATGTATCTTTGATCATTTTTGTCTCGATGGCGAGATGCACAACCGAAGTTTTCCACGAATTTTTCGGACTTGGAATTGAATTATCTTCATTCCGCTCTACTCGAAATGCAATATTCATCTTTTTCCAGAATCTTTAATTTTCATAATAATTATAATCCTTTGCGGAAAAAAAATATAGCCTTTTTTATGAAGTGTAGCATTAGCCAGAAAAATTGAGCGTTTCGAAGAAAAAAAAAATCAAAATTCTGTTTTGAGCACAGCAGAATAAGATATCTAGATTCCGAATACGAAATATTCCTACAATTTCTTTATTTATGGAATTTAATTCCATTCATTCATTTTGAAACGCATCTTTGATCATTTCTGTTGTGATGACAGGATGTCCAAGAAAAGTTTTTCAGGAGTATTTCGTATTCGACTCTAATTATCTTCGTTCTGCTGTGCTCAAAATAGAATTTTGATTTATCCCAGAACCCTCAGTTTTTATGGTTCTTAAAATCCTTTTCGGAAAAACATATATTTAGCATATATATATATATTTGTGACAAGTAGTATCAGCGAGAAAAAGTTGAGCATCCTGGAAAAACATCAAACTTTTATTTTGAGCACACTAGAATAAAGATAAGTTAATTCCGAATACGAAATACTACCAAAAAACTTTTTATGCATGCCGTAGTTAAGAAAAAAAATATCAAATGTGCATTCGAAAGGGAATAATTAGAATTAAATTCCTCAAAAAAGTATCTCAGGGGTGTTTTGTATTCAGAATTATCATTATCTTCATTTCACTGGATTCAAAATGGAATTTTAATTATTTTCCAGAATGTTCAATTTCCACTCCCGAATATTACTACTCAAGGATACGCTGTATTTTTTTTGCACAGAGTCCTCGAAAAACCATTGAAAATTCTATTTCTCTCGTTCGCAAACTATTTGCGCCAAGCCCTCAAAAGCCCCTTGGCCACCTCAAAATTATCACCCTGTATATGCACACGTTAACCCGAGGCCATAAAGTGCCGGCTATTTTATCCGCGGAGAAAAGAAGACGCGGATGTATCGAGCATATACCAGATACGTGTCGTAATAAACTCGCTCGAGTACATATCTGTCCGAATGGTTAATTGATTTCTCGGATTGTATAATCCCAGGACCGTCGCGCGATTAACGCGCTCGTTTAGATCGTCTCGTGTGTCGACCAGGACGGAGATACGGGAGGAGAGCCTCTTCGATCCGACGCCGCAGAGCGAACGGGAAATCAAGCGTTTCGTGTTATCTCCTCCAGGACTAGTCTGATCTCAGTGTCGCAGTGGGGGTGAATTGCGAAGAATAACGCATTCGGTTTACGCAAATATATATCGCGCAAGTGTCACCGTAATCTTTCTCTCTCCCTCTCACAGGCGCTGTCTTCGTCTATTTCTCTCTCGCTCTCCATCTCTCTTTTTCTATACCTGTCTCGTGGCTGCTGTGCAAAGAAATATCCTCGTTCCCACAACCTCTCCCTTTCTCGTTTCTCTTCGATATTATTCCGCCGGCATATATATGTGTATGTATATATGCACATACACACACACACACGCGCGCGCGCGCACACCCACACACACACACATAGCGATGTACTCAATAAGCTTCTCCTTGTGTGTGTTATTTCTCGATTGTGACACTCGTAATTTTCGCGCGGACTCTGCCGAGCGTGGCACACACCACTCGTAAGGAGATTCTCCGGCAGCGTTACTACCTTCTTGACTATATTATGCTGGATGCAAAAGAGACCGTATGCAACGAGGATCCAGAGTCTCGAAGCGAACGAGATGCTTGACAATAACGATTAAAAAATTCACTCTACAGTCCTGGATGTACATACACGTAGACGTATACACGCGCGCGCGTGTGTGTGTGTGTATGTGTGTGTGTGCGCGCGCGTGTGTGATGAGGAGTACGGTTTTGTCGTGGTGCGGTCACCCGGCGGGTTACGAGCAGATTCGCATCATTTGAACGTTCGTGGACCACCTGCAATAGATGGAGTGTAGGGATAGGAGTGTGGGGAGTAGCTGTAGTTGAGAAAACTCGCAACAGTTCACATCATGTGCAGTGCAATAAAATTGTCAGTGACTCAGGTGAACTATTCATGCATGAGTTATCAATGGCATGCGCCCTACGTTTTTTTGTTTTGAATCTCAAGTATTTTCATAGCTGCTAATAATTCGCAATCACAAATTTTCAGGACAATCTGTATGGTATAGGAATCTGTATTGAGTTATAAATCTGCATGGGGCTAGGAGAAAAAATGTTATACTTTTTAGTCTGTTTAAAAAACGTGGTTAAAATTGTTTTATTTGGATCATTTGTGAGAAGAATGGAATTCTTTTTATTTATTGATTTTGATAATAAGAATAGAATGGTTTTCATTTCTTGATTTTCATAACATTTATGACATTATTTTTATTCCTTAATTTGGATAAAGATTTTATTATTCTCATCCAAATTAAGGATTGAAAATAATAAAAATCTTCTTAGTTCTTAATTTCAATAAAAACCATAGTAGATTCCTTTGTATATTTCGATATTGACGACAAAGAATAGAATTCTTGTTATTCGTTGAAAATAACCGGAATTTTCGTTGCGTCCCAACGATACCAACTACGACACTGTTGAAGCAAACTTTTCGTCCATTTTCAACTCCAATGGCACGCTTCCTTCCGTTCTAACATACGCAGTACTCGTACCCAGTACGCCGAGAGCAGTCTCCGAGGCACTGTCGTTGAATCATTGAAATACATATTCAATAAAATAGAAATATACAAGACATCGAAAGGAACAAAGGATACAAATTTGCATATATTTTTTCCATCAAACCCACGTTTCCCCTCAGGGCAGTACGAGTGTCGCCAATCAGTGACGACGCAACTCCTTGATGTTTTCAATTCTCCAATGAATCTGGGTTACGGAGTTTCCGTTCGCCCAATTACCTCAGACTTGCCTCAATGAATATCAATCCCAATATCACGAACGTTTACCCCCACGAAGGGTAATTCTCCCCGCACGTGTGTGGATGACGGAAACTTCCGGTTACGTTGTATGGTCTCGGGAAAGCGGGCGATCGTGTATCGTATCCGACGGGGGCGGCATACGGAAGACGTAGAGAGCAACTTGGGTCCTGCGGTTGCGTGTCACGGGACTGTTCGAGGATTATCCATGGCGAGGCAATCATCATCTCCACGCTCGTATACGACACGCCAATATCGTTTTCCTTGCCTACCTCCTATCAGAACGACTATATGTGTATATATATATCATGCAACCCTCTTGATTTCACGTCTCTCATCTTTGCCCCTCATCCTCACGCAGACTCGTGAAAATTTACGTAACCTATCGCTCATTCGCCTATCTCCGGTATATTCTCTTCTAGTCGCGCGTGCTCGCGGTCCACCACCAATGGAGATATTATATCCTAGCGATCCATTCGCGCCCCTGGCACATGCGCTATACGCTTATAAAATAGCCCCCATACCTTTCAGCATGACCCCGGCAAGCGTGTTCATAATATGCGAGGGATCGACAACCCTCGCTCGCCCTAACAAGCCAATACCCCCCTCCCCCGGCCTTGTACCTTTTTATTCCACGTTTCCTACCGTTCCTGCATCGCTCAACCTTTCTTCCCTCCCTTACGCGAAAATACATTAAACTCATTATACGAATTCATGAAAAAAAATCAGAAAGAATCGATATTTATGGATAAAGCATCAAAGCTTCCTATTTTTGTTAACGACGCGTATAAAATGCACAATGAATGTAAGCGAGTGGGCTACGAGGGGAAAAAAGCAAGTACTCGCGTGTACGATCCTTTGCGCAGTTGATATATGCAGCTAGTACAGAAAACTTGTGCGGGACAACTTTGACGATACTCGCGGAGCTGTATTTAGCGTGAGTCATAGGCTGATAAATTAGAAGCGTTTTTTTATCGACCGGTAGTTTTATGATTTCATGAAGGGGAGAGCGGGCATTTGTGGTTTTTTTTAAAGGAGGAGTTCCTTCGGTAAAACGAGGGAAACAGGATGTTGAGAATACATCAGTGTTTGAGAAAAAAGCTGTGCTTTTCGAGTCGCCATGGACATGGAACGAAATAGTTTTATGGAAGAATAGGTTTCGCTCGCGTCCGTGGCAGAAATTTTAATAATGTGTATGTCGAGAATGAATTTTGGAGTCATATCGTATGAAGAATCATTCGCCAAAATCATTATGAACATCCGATTTCGACCGATTTTACAAGAAAAAAGAATGGGTAGGGGAAAGGTGTACAAGATGATCCCCCTAACGGGGGATGCTAGTAAGTTTAAAGATCTTAAACATAATTAAGGTCTGAAAACTTTTACTGCTGGAATATTTTGTTATCTTACGATTGGCATATTCGAAATATTTAATTTATTAAGGTTTCAATAAGATTTCCTGTTTTAAAAACTTTACATAAGGATCATCTTGGACATCCCCGAGTTCAAGATCATCCCGAGGGTATCAGCAAGATAATCACCGGATCATCTTACTCCTATTATGGGAATTTTTTATTTTGAGAAATTAGGTAAATGTGAATAAAAAGTTGCGCGAGTTAACAACACTTTTATATATATATTAATCATAGGTATACAACATAAAGTGCACTTACAAGTTAAATTACCGTTATATTATAAGATTTATCTCACCCAACTGGAATTAAATCAAGCCAATCTTCTAAAGCCAGTCTTGAATTACTTAGGTGCATCAATCATTATTTCTAAGATCAATTATACATTAGTAGTGTAGTTTGAACTTCAGTGGACAATCTATTCAAGGCCGGAGCCTGAATTAGGAGGTCCGAAAAATCCTTTCTTTTTTCAATGCTTAAGTCGATAGATAAACTATCCAAGAAGATATTTAAAAAGTTACAGAGGCCAATTGTGAATATTCAAAGATACAGGGCCAAAAGCAGAGAAGCGTCGAGCAGACGTGTGAGTACTTCGCTCCTCGATCGTCTAATCCGAATGTTATACCTGGAAAAGGTTCAAGGATCTTTCAGAACAATACTTAGATTTCGTAGTAGTGTTTTGTTGAGCCATAATATGGTTTATTGAAGTATAAAGGTGTATACATCTCTGTGTGCGTATTTCTACATTGCAGCTTGTAGCATCAATGGTTAGTTTCGCTCCGATTCTTAGCGCGTACACGTCGCAAGAACGTCATGGCAAGTTATCTAAAAGGTAAAAAATCGACGTCCGAACGGGTGTCGAAGCCACGTAAACGTCAATTTCACGATAATCGATTAACAAGTAAAATAGACGATGAAAAGTTGGATGCGAACACTAGCGCGAAAAAATTGTCAAACAGTGAAGATATAATTCTGAATGCACTCCATTGTTATAGAATCATTGAATTTCTCACAGTTTTTCATGGGATTGCTGATATTGTAATCTGCAAGTGCGTAGCTCACACCACCATCATGAATTGACTATCGCTGGGAAAGGAGGGGGTGCCAAGCGCTATGTTTTACCAAACAATATCACTAGATAGCGGTAATAGCTTTGTCGCTATTGAAAATGATCATATTACCTCATGGGATCACCTCGTACACCTTTCCCCTATATAGTTTGAAAATCCGCTTTATTCTATATTTAAAAAAAACACACCTTTTTTAATAGTCGAAAAAATTTGCTTTGCATACAGTTTAATACACATTCCTAATCATAAGATCAGAAAACAAGAAAAACAACAAAACGGATGGGAATCGTATTGAACTTATGACATTTCTTCATATTAAGTATTTACTGAAGAATTTCCTTGTGAATGTTGAAGGATTGTAGCCGGCCATTATTCTTTCGTGAGGAAAATTGCATTTTCTCAGGTTCTACTGGATGGATCTAGACGAAACAAAATACAAGGCTGATCTGTAAGCGTTTATTTTTAAACACATGCGTTCCGAAAAAAATTCCGAAAATGATAGATATCGTGTCAGCATTACACTCCAACTCTGCAAGCTTAGTTTCAAACTGTAAAAGCCAGCGTACAAACGGACACGACAATTTTATAATATTGGTAAGATAGATTATGCTGTTAAAGTTCGCATCAGTGCAACACAACAAACATTTTTTATTTACTTTTTCATTCTCCTTTTTTTAAATTATTATCCGAAATGTCGCATACATTTAGGTTGTAAGTCTCCAATAAGGATCCCAAAAAACTTACGGTGATTTTCTTAGCCATGAACTGCCGAAAAAATTGGTAAGTAAAAAAATTATTTTTGTTGAATTCCAATCCAATAAAACTTGAGTATCATTGAAATATACATTTGTTACCGATATATATATATATATATATATATATATACGCATCCACGATAGAACATACGCATCAAATGAGATTGAAGTTTGTATCGTTGAAATGCACTGAAAATGAATACTTACGAAATTCTTTTTATTTCTTTCGACAAGTCTTCCCTGCCAAAAATCGGTTAATTATTGTTTCAGCCACTTATTCAGGGACTTCCAATACCAGTATTCCAAAAATATTATATACCAATGAGAATATCAAACTAAAATATTTTTAAAACAACGATGTTATCTTCAACGCCACTGTATCAACCCTTCGCCTGTTCTTTCTCCACCATTTTGTATGAAGATAACCTACCATAAATCAAACACGGACATCACTCACGATTCGAAAATCTATCAAATATAATTCCGCTTCTACTTGAATTTTACCCAATTGCTCGTCGCATTATAATCGTCACTAAGAAGGAACATCGCTCGCCTTCGATTTTATTAGAACTCATATATGTGATGAAGCATTGACAACTATTAGACATGTATTTTTTTCATCAGGGGAAAAACATTTTTGGGTGGGAACTACCCCGCGAAGAAAGGTGCGTCACCCCTGAATTTAATTTCTTTTCCATACTTCTACAGTGGATTTTTCATCGCTGTACGTTAAAAGAATTTGCGTTTTTGTTGCATTCAGATCGGTGACAGCTTGTGGCCGAAAATTCGCCCCCCGACACGCCTTTCTTTGAGGGTTGGTATCCCCCCTTAAAATAGTTTTGCCGCCAACAAAGAAAAATACGTGTCTTATGATTTTCAATGCTCTATCACATATATGAGTTTCAACAAAATCGAAGGCGGACACTACAGTGATGTTCCTTCTAAGGGAATGGACAAAAAATCATATTCCCCGGACCCAAAACCACCGACACGGAGACCACCGATCGAAAAACAAAAAAAAACGCTGAAACCACAATGCAGCGTGCGAAACGACGTGCATCCTCGAGCGCGGGAGGAAGAGAAAGAGAGAGCTTGCACCGATGATTCGAGGCAATTCGCGTGATAACATCGGCTCGATGGTCAGTGTCAAAGTGCCTCACGTTGTTCGGTGTAAAATTTTATGGCTCCGCACGAGCACGCTTTTGCGCGCGGTTTTAGTGCGATGATCGTATAAAACGGGTCGATCGCAATTGAACGCGCGCGGGGTAAAGAGCCCCGACAGCTTCGGAAGCCGCGGTAAGTACAGTAGAGTATCCCATAACACTACCGGAGGCCCTCGAGGGAACTCGCGAAGAGTGTGCCTGATTTTATGTATATTTGTAGCTTTATATATATATATATATATATATATATATATATACACACATATATGCACGCGTACACAGTCGTTGGATCTCGTCTTTCGCACGCGCAAAGACAAGAGTACTCTTGCGATACCAAACCCTAGACCTCACACCTACACAAACGCAATAACAGTGAGATTGCGTCTGAATATCTATCAATGTATATATATATATATATATATATATATATATATATATATATATATTGTAACGTTTCGCGATTTTACGCGAGAGTTTACCTTCCGTTTTCGGTGGTTGGGAAAACGAGGATACGCGGCGAACTCGTCGCCGTGGGAAAATTTAAGGGGTTCCCGTAGCCTCCAGGAGGACGATGTATTTTTAGGTGCCAGGAATGAAGGAACGGACTTTAAGGTGGTTCTTTGGAGATGCCTCAGTAGTTATTGAGGGTCTCAGAGACGCCATCGTAATCCGTCATCATCGGCATTCTGGGTTTTTCGGATTATTGAGATTTGTTCGGTACTGTAACAACGACTGGTTAGATGTTAGTTCCGAGGTTACTTTGGGACTTGGTCGGGTTAGGCAACATTTACGACGGTCGAGGAAGAATGGCGAGAAAGTCTGTCCAGGTGGATTCGACGTGTACGCGAGTCGCGGCGCGCGGGCGGTTCCCCGTTTGCTCTCTTTCTCTCTCGCTTATCTCGATCTCTCGCTCGCTCTCGAGTCGACCGCGAGCGTTGTTGGTACGCGAAAAGCCGTTTCGTGCCCGCTCCTGTAACAAGAGAGCGTACGCACGTTGGGAGAAGTTCGTCTGGGGTGAGGCGGATAATTCCGGTGGCACGAGTTGCCAAATGCAACAAAGCGCACGGTTGCCAAGCCGTGACGCTTACGCGCTAGCTGAGCTAGCGTTATAATAATCCGCCGACTCGAGGAAAACACGGGCTCCTCGAGTGCGAATAGCGGGGCCGTCCAGGAGGGACGGCTGGCCTCCTCGGTGCCAGGCGAGGAGGACCAAAAACCAGGGAAGCTGGTTGTGGAGTTTCCCTCACGTGTAGCGAAGCGCGTTCGGCGCTTCCCGACTACACACTCCGAGTATGCGGGCGTTGGAAGATTGTAAAGGCGATCGTTCGTCCTAGCGACGAGCGATCGGAAAATTATCTAAATCCTGACTACAATCACCACGTCGACTCTATTCCCAAGGTAGGACTTCCAGCGCAATGCTGGGGCTTCCCGAGGAAATAGAGTTTCTACCCGAAGCTGGGGTTATCCAAGGATGGGGGACCAGGGCGAAGGCAGCAAGGTTCCCATCCTACGATCCGGGATTCCGGATGATGGTGACTCTACGTAAAATATTGAGTATGAATTTGCGACAGAGTGCCGCTCTGATTCGTGTATGCCCTTATATAGCCCCAGGCCCGTTAGGAGAAATTCCATTTCTCTTGCGGATCCGGAGGGCTAGGTAGGGAATCACGCCGCCGAGAAACTCTCCGATGGTGGGGTGGCAGCGTTGGTCATTTCCAGGACGTTCGCATACTATACCCATTTCCAGGGGTAAGATATGCTCGATTATTCCTCGTTCGGATATTAGGCGCACATCTGGTGTGAAGAGGCGTCGCGATGACTCTTGGTCGTACTCTCGGTGATAGGAGTGGTCAAGGTACGAGCTACGCGATCGGTATTGCTGCGGGCGGGTACTCCGGCGAGTGAATCCGCGGTGGTCTAGCTCAACGCGATGGGCGGAGCCTCTTGCGAGGTGTCGCGGGCTCGCCCCAAAATCGTCACGTAAGTGATCCGCCCGGCCGGCGCTATGGCCGGTCGCTCCGGACGCTGGTCAGAATGCTCTAGTATTGCGTACGTGAGTAGCTACTCTCGCATTCTGTGTGACGGTGGCTTACCTGTCCAGGTGAACCGTTACATCGCCCCTCCAAGGTTGACGTAGCCCTTCCCAGGGCACGGCGACCTTAGCGCCTTGTCCCGGCGGCAGGACGACCCCGTGCGCTCTTGCGAGTGCACGCCTCCTCGATGGCGGGGTGCTCTGCCGGGCGCTTGATCGGGGGCCTCGTTGTTGTCGGTTGCCGGCCCCAGATGATCCGTAATCCCTCCGGGGTACGCGTCGCTCGTGGTCCTTCCCGGGCCGGCGCTTTCCATCCAGGAGCAGGCGGATGATCTGGAGGTGTGGGGACCACGTACTTCCTCTTGATCTTCGATGTTCCGGGCTCGAACCGGCTAGGCGTCCCTTCCGCGATCCCCAGCGCCTCACGTTGCCGTGCTTCGTCCTCCTCCAGATGCTGGAAGAACCACGGCTCGGTCTGCGTTTGGTGGCTCTTCCCCGTGAGTGGGCGATGCGCATTTCTTCTCCCCTTTTCCGCCGGTGCGTAGGGTCGCGGGGAGACCTCGTGACCCTCACTGTCGCTGCGTGTTTGTGTTGCCTTCTCCATGTTTTGTCAAAGACTGGAGATGGCTCGCGAGTGCTTGCTCTTATCTCGTCTTCGGTCCCGATGTTCTAGTAGAGGGGGTTTTCCGGAGGGCGCAGATAAGGACGCAGATCACGACAATGGAATAATCCTCGCTCCCGGTCGGTACCTACGTGCTTGAGAATGTATGATGTCTGGTGCACCTTTTGCGAGATGACATAGGGTCCTTCGTAGACCGGCAGAAATTTGGCAATGAGGCACACTGATGGCTGTGATACGGCGAGTGCTCGGGCAAGGACTTCATCGCCTACCTGAAATTCGCTGGCTTTGTGGTGCCGGTTGAATTTTTCGGCTTGCTTGCCTCGTACCTTGCGCATCCTTCCCGATGCCGCCAGTATGAGGTTTTCGAGCGTCTTTGGTGTTTTTCGACGCTTACCCAGGATTCTTTGCCAGGGGCGATCTACCTCCTTTCCGAAGTGTAGTTCCCAGGGAGTGAAGCCTGTGCTCTCATGATGGGTGGTGTTGATGCATTCCTCAACGACGGGTAGCCATTTGACCCATTCGTTATGTTTGCCTCTGATCAGTGTTCGGAAAAACCGAGATAGTTCTCGATTTGTCCTCTCAACGGGATTGGCTTGTGGGTGGCGGATCGAGGTCCATATGGTTCTTATTCCATTTTCTCGCAGGTATGCCTCCCATTTCTTGGCGGTAAATTGGGTCCCCTGGTCGCTGAGAATCGCCTTGGGTTTCCCAAACTTAGTGAAGTAGTCCTCCGCCAGGACTCTCCACGTGGCGTCTGTTGTTGCCTTCCGTAGCCCGTACAGACGAGTGATTTTGGAGAAGACGTCGATAACTGCCGGGATGTAACTCAGTCCGTATCGTCCTTTGGGAAGAGGGCCATAATAGTCCAGGGACACCAGTTCTCTGGGCCTGGTCGGCAAGATGTTTTGCTGGTGTGCAAAGCTTCCCACGGTGTAAATTTTGTTTCTTTGGCAGCTGTCACAGCTGGCCAGTGTTTGGCGAATAACACGATGGAGTCTCGGGAAGTAGAAGTCTTCTTTGAGCATGAGGTGGCACTTCTTTGCCCCGGCGTGGCCATAGGTGTAGTGGCAGTTCAGGATCAGATCCCGTACTCCTGCAGCGGGCACCCACACTCGCTCAGTTCCCTTTGTTATCCTGAAGAGCAACCCGTCCCTAAACTTCTGTTTGGGGTTGTCCGGGTTTTTCCTGGCCTGCTCGATGCGTTTCTCATACGCCGGGTCCCCCTGTTGCAATTCTTTCAGGCGGGCGATGGCCGCATTTAGGGCATCTACCTGGTCCTCTTCGAGTAAGGCTATGCGGATGTGCTCCTCAGGTCGTTCCTTGTCGGGGCGACTTAGGAGGTCTGCGACGAGATTTTTCTTTCCCTCGCAGTATTCTATGATGGGGTTGTAGTCTTGGATGGCCAGGATCCATCGGGTTAGCCGTGCATGGGACAGCCGGCATTCCTTGAGGAAGGTCAGGGCGACATGGTCCGTCCTGATGATCACCCGGGCCCCCAGTAGGTAGGTGCGGAATTTGGAGAGTGCCCACACAATGGCTAGCAGCTCCCGTTCTGTCACGGTGTACCGGGCTTCGGCTCCCTTCAGGGTCCGACTCGCAAAGTGGAGGACCATGGTCTCGTCGTTGTCCGAGTTTTGGGATAGGACGGCCCCGAGCGCCAGATCACTGGCGTCCGTTTGTACATAGAATGGACGGTTCTTTAGGGGGTATGCGAGGACCACGCTCGTGCAAAATTTTGTTTTGACGTTGGCTAGTGCATTTTCCTCGTTGATGCCCCATTCCCACTTTTCCCCTTTCCTTAGTAGGTGTAGGAGGGGCGCCGTTGCTTCGCTGTGTTCCTTGGTGAACTTGCTGTAATAGTTGATTAATCCAAGGAAACCACGGAGTTGTTTGATGTTCTTGGGTGAAGGGAAGGCTTGGATGGCCTCCACCTTATCCGGATCGGGTCTCATTCCCTCTCTCGATAGGATGTGCCCCAAAAACTTAGTTTCGTTTTTGAAGAAGTGAGACTTCTCTAGGCTGAGTGTCAGTCCATGTTCCAGAAACCGTTGGAATAGCTCTTCAAGGCTATTAAGGTGCTCCTCTAGTGTCTCAGAGGTGCATAGGATATCGTCGACGAAGTTGGTCACGTCGTGCAGCCCCTGAAGGACCTCTTCAAGTCCTCTCACCAGACTGGCTGTGCTGGTGGAGAGACCAAAGGGCGTCACGAGAAACTCGTATCCTTTCCCTCGGTGGGAGAAGGCCGTGTATTTCCGTGATTCTGGGTGTAGAGGAACCTGCCAGAAACTGGCACGCATGTCGAGGGTGGATAGAAATGTCACACTGCGGCATTCTTGGAATAGCTCATCAGCGGATTCCATGCGTTCGTGGTCCGGTACTAATATTTGGTTAATGCGCCTCGCGTCCAGGCACAGCCTGACTCCGCCATCCTTTTTCTTGGATATCAGGAGTGGGCTGCTGTAGGGACTCGTAGAGCGTTGGATTATCCTTTGCTGGGTGAGTACCTGTATCTCCTCATCTACTGCCGATCGGTAGGCGAGGGGTACAGGGTAGCTCATCGCCTTGAAGGGTTCGTGCGGCTTTACCTTCAGTACGTGTTGGTACGAACGGAGCAGGCCTGGTCGTTTGTCGAAGACCTTCTTATATTTCTCGAGGAGGTTTCGGAGGGCTTCCCTCTCGATTTCCCCGAGACCCGTTGTTTCGGCGACCTTTAGGTCGATTTCCTGGCCGGTCACTTCCTCGGTGGCGAGGGTAGCTCCGTGCTTGGGAATGTGTTCGTCGAAGTGCGTGTTTCGCAGGGGTATGGATGGATGATTGCCGTCCTCCTCCCTGTCATTGAGGGTTATGGTGTATTGTCCCAGGTCAATTATTGACCGTGTCTTCACGAGGAAATCTATTCCCAGTATGCATGGGCTCGTGAGGTTGGGGACGATCAATAGTGTGTGCAGGACCTTTATCGAGCGAATTTCGATCTCTGCGTATATTTGTTTGGAGACAGGAGTGGCGCGCCCCCGCGTCGCTCCCGTCACGGAGGTTCTCGTGAGTGGTAGCATGGGACATGCCTGCAGGGCTCGATGGTGGTTGAAGAGGTCCAACGCTATCGCGGATGCTTGGCTCCCAGTGTCTACCAGGGCACGCACCGGGATGCCTGCTATTAATGCCGCAATAAGGGGGCATTCTTTTACTTCGTCTTCCTCCTCGTCGTCCTCTGCTAGGAGCTCACCCCTCACATCCCTGCCGAGGCCAAGCGTCACCTCCCTCATTGCGAGGCAGGCGGGGGTGACGTCTGCTCGTTTCCCTGCTCCGGGGAGTCGGTTAGATCGGAGCTCGATTCCGCGGGGGTCTCTGTGATTTCTAGGCTTTGGATGGCCTTGCGAAAGTCACGTCGACTGTCGGGAGTTTGTCCCTTTTCGGGCGGGCCTTTGGGGTAACCGGATCGGGGAATTCGGTTGTTTCCCTGAAGTGATTCTTGGCGCGGTGGTTCTCGTGAGAAACCGTTGAAGGTTGGCCGTTCGGGGCGACCTGAGCCTTCGCGCTCTCGATTTCCCGGCCCTTCTTCATCCAGTGATGACAGTAGGTCGAGGAGGCTTGGAATGGATTCAATGCACTTTGCCCGAACAATCATTCTGACCTCCTCGGGAAAGTGTCTTTTCATTTTGTTGATGATCTCTTTGTCCGAGAGGGGCGGCCGAAGATCTTTGGCCAGCCCGATTAACGAGAGACCGTACCCAAATCGGGTTTCTTTTTTCTGAGGGTTGTACCATCCATACTCTATCCGGTTCTTGACGCGGTATTGTCGATCCTCGCTCCAGAAGCGTTCAAGAAACATTTGTTCGAAAGATTCCCACGAGTGGATGTCGTTTCTCGCGATCTTCCACCACTGGAGGGCGAGGTCGGAGAAACATTGCGAGATGATGATCTTGAACTCGTATCGAGCCGAGAACACTCGATGGAAGTCCCTGAGGTCAGTTAGGAATTGCCAAGGCAGTTCATGATCCTGCCCTCCGAAAGTGGGGGCGTTTATTTTCATCACCCCTGCGCTTGTCCCTGGAGGATTGTCTTCGCCGGGTGCTGGTAGGGTGGATGGAGGATCGGTAGGGTGTTGGGTCCTATTGGGCTGCCCATGACGGAGGTTGATCTCCTGGGCATACTGCTCCGGTAGACCTAGGTTGCCTAAGTTAGGCATTCTCCCTCCAGGTATCGTTTCCCCTCCCCCTTGGGGGGGGCCCAGTCTCCTAGACGCGGGGGCGACGTGGCGTGTCGAGGCCAGAGGTTCGGCGCCCCAATGCTCGATTGTGGAATTTGCATCGGGGGGTCTTTGGAGTGCGCTCCTAACTTGGGTATTCACCGCCTCTTCTAATGACTCGAGTTTCTTCTCAAAGTTCTCATTGATCGAGAGAAGAGTCGCCGTCAGTGCCCTTGCGTCGTCCTCGACTCGACGTTGGATTCGGGACATCAACTCTTTTATTGCCGATAGGGATAGCTGGGATTCTTCCGGTAGGGAATAGGCGTCGGGCGTCGATGACGCGTTTTCGCCAGGATTGTTTTGTTCGGAACGCTGGGGGTTCCAAGCGGGAAGCCCCCTGGCTCCCTTTTCTGTGCCGTCGTCCCTGCGACGCGTCCCCCTCTCACCTCCCCGCGGCTCGCACCTTACGCTGGATGCGAGGGCGTAGGGTTCGGCGGGTGGGCCGGTCACGGGGGGCAAGTTCACACCGGCACCGGGCGGGAGGTTCAGTGCCCGCCCCTCCTGACTCGTGTTCACCTTCCGGGTCTCGCTCATTTCGGGCGCGACTTTCTTCGAGAAGGAGGGGGGCGGTACTCCTCGCGCACCGAGCGGTACGCCCGAATTATTCCGACTTAACTCGGAATGTTTGGACGCCCGTGTTGTGCACAATGTTTACCTCGGTATGTACCGCGGCCTTGCGGGATACCCGAGACGAGAGACTCGAGGTGTAGTATTTATTCTATATTTTTTTTTCGGAGCTCGACGCGTACGTGAGTCCTGCTACTACCTGCGATGTTCGAGTGACGAAAACAATTTTTTTCTTCTCGGAGCTCGAGGCGCACGCGAGTCCCGCAATTTCTTGCGATTCTCGAGCGACGAAAACAATTTTTTCCTCCGGAGCTCGAGGCGTATGTGAGTCCTGCTATTCCCTGCGACGCTCGAGTGACGAAAACAATTTTTTGTTTTCGCTCTCGCTCGCAATCAGCGTAGCCTTTCCCAAGCGCGCTCGATATTTCTATTTGCATTGTTCGCTGGGTGCGAGCGAGATAAACGAAATATTCGTCGCTTGCCGCGGTATCTTATCTCCTCTCCCCAGCGATGGAGAAAGAGCGAGCACCGGCGAAATACTCGTTCGGCCTATGCTCGATTGTTTGATGTTGCGACGTTATTGTAGGTAGTTTGGCTCGAGATTTTTTTTTCTTTCTCGGTTTCCCTGAGAGAGAACGAGCATGCTTCGCATGCGAGTGCTCGTTCTTCTTGATATTTATCCGAGTGTATGCTGGAAGAGGTATTTTTCTCAGCTTACGCTGGCTATCCGAGCTCGTGGTGATTGAGACGCCTAACTATCTATTTTGATTTTCGCCTAGAGCGTGTTTTGATACGCTCGTTATTTTATACATTTCCCGGAAATTTATAAGGCTTTCGGGCCCCACGTTGGGCGCCAATGTAACGTTTCGCGATTTTACGCGAGAGTTTACCTTCCGTTTTCGGTGGTTGGGAAAACGAGGATACGCGGCGAACTCGTCGCCGTGGGAAAATTTAAGGGGTTCCCGTAGCCTCCAGGAGGACGATGTATTTTTAGGTGCCAGGAATGAAGGAACGGACTTTAAGGTGGTTCTTTGGAGATGCCTCAGTAGTTATTGAGGGTCTCAGAGACGCCATCGTAATCCGTCATCATCGGCATTCTGGGTTTTTCGGATTATTGAGATTTGTTCGGTACTGTAACAACGACTGGTTAGATGTTAGTTCCGAGGTTACTTTGGGACTTGGTCGGGTTAGGCAACATTTACGACGGTCGAGGAAGAATGGCGAGAAAGTCTGTCCAGGTGGATTCGACGTGTACGCGAGTCGCGGCGCGCGGGCGGTTCCCCGTTTGCTCTCTTTCTCTCTCGCTTATCTCGATCTCTCGCTCGCTCTCGAGTCGACCGCGAGCGTTGTTGGTACGCGAAAAGCCGTTTCGTGCCCGCTCCTGTAACAAGAGAGCGTACGCACGTTGGGAGAAGTTCGTCTGGGGTGAGGCGGATAATTCCGGTGGCACGAGTTGCCAAATGCAACAAAGCGCACGGTTGCCAAGCCGTGACGCTTACGCGCTAGCTGAGCTAGCGTTATAATAATCCGCCGACTCGAGGAAAACACGGGCTCCTCGAGTGCGAATAGCGGGGCCGTCCAGGAGGGACGGCTGGCCTCCTCGGTGCCAGGCGAGGAGGACCAAAAACCAGGGAAGCTGGTTGTGGAGTTTCCCTCACGTGTAGCGAAGCGCGTTCGGCGCTTCCCGACTACACACTCCGAGTATGCGGGCGTTGGAAGATTGTAAAGGCGATCGTTCGTCCTAGCGACGAGCGATCGGAAAATTATCTAAATCCTGACTACAATCACCACGTCGACTCTATTCCCAAGGTAGGACTTCCAGCGCAATGCTGGGGCTTCCCGAGGAAATAGAGTTTCTACCCGAAGCTGGGGTTATCCAAGGATGGGGGACCAGGGCGAAGGCAGCAAGGTTCCCATCCTACGATCCGGGATTCCGGATGATGGTGACTCTACGTAAAATATTGAGTATGAATTTGCGACAGAGTGCCGCTCTGATTCGTGTATGCCCTTATATAGCCCCAGGCCCGTTAGGAGAAATTCCATTTCTCTTGCGGATCCGGAGGGCTAGGTAGGGAATCACGCCGCCGAGAAACTCTCCGATGGTGGGGTGGCAGCGTTGGTCATTTCCAGGACGTTCGCATACTATACCCATTTCCAGGGGTAAGATATGCTCGATTATTCCTCGTTCGGATATTAGGCGCACATCTGGTGTGAAGAGGCGTCGCGATGACTCTTGGTCGTACTCTCGGTGATAGGAGTGGTCAAGGTACGAGCTACGCGATCGGTATTGCTGCGGGCGGGTACTCCGGCGAGTGAATCCGCGGTGGTCTAGCTCAACGCGATGGGCGGAGCCTCTTGCGAGGTGTCGCGGGCTCGCCCCAAAATCGTCACGTAAGTGATCCGCCCGGCCGGCGCTATGGCCGGTCGCTCCGGACGCTGGTCAGAATGCTCTAGTATTGCGTACGTGAGTAGCTACTCTCGCATTCTGTGTGACGGTGGCTTACCTGTCCAGGTGAACCGTTACAATATATATATATGTACCATATAGACCATATAGACTATCGCATGTGCCGGTAACGATCATAGCTATGATTCTTAACTTACATTGCAAATTCGTAGGGTGTGCGGGTATATGTGTATGCGTGTAAAACCGCGAGCAAAGCACTGTACGGTCACGACGAGCCTAGTCTCGACCCTTGACCGCTTGACCCTCGCTCTTCTCGGGGCATCATCGCTGCTCCGAGAGCGCATAGCGTCTTCCCAAGTACCACGCGATTACGTATGCGTCATGTGCCTACATACACACATGCACACATAAATATGTGGGTGACTTCGAGGACCGCCCTCATAGTAGTCAATTGCCTCGATACTCAACATTATGTATAACCCACTGTCTTTAAAATCGCCTTTAGATGATTGAAAACATAGGCAGAGGTCGTACTGAGAACTTCCTCGTCTCCAAAATCACCGATTCGTATCGATCAATTTTAAACACCGTCCTCAAAATAGCCAAACGTGCAGGTAGCCAACTTTGCAAGGGTATAACGAGTTCAAAATATCCTTTTCCATTTATGAATAGGGTGATTCACAACTATTAGGGTTTTCATGGTGAGCATATGGGTCGTGTAGAGAAAAACGCTTTTTTTTTTATACGTCGTGCGATAAAAATTGGCCGATATATTTGCTCCGAAAATCCGACGCTAGGTAAATGATGGCACAAAGGTAGTGCGCATTTTTTTTCGTATTCAATATTGAACGTAAATTATATTGAATCATCGATTTGCAAATCGAGGGTGTTCATTATTGAGAAGAAAAAAAATTACGGTGTATGAACGAGGATTTGAATCTGCGCTCGATCCGGCTCGCACCTTCCTTGAGCTTTTGCTCAAGGAGCTTTTGGCTCCTTGAGCTTTTGCAAAAATGGCTCGAATGCCTCGGGCAATTTTTGTCATACGAAATTGAAAAAACGGTATACACCTACCCGGAGGCTCGGAAAATGAGGAATTTTCGGGAATTTCCGAGAGAGGGGGAGGCAGAGCGAGAGAGAAAGGGAGAGGGAGAGAGAGAGAGAGAGAGAGAGAGAGAGAGAGAGAGAGAGAGAGAGAGAGAGAGAGAGAGAGAGAGAGAGAGAGAGAGAGAGAGAATGCGATACGAGTTACGCGGGCGTCTGAAATGAGATGCTGCGCAAGTCAGCGAATCAAAGGAACGATAATCGAGGATACGCGGAGAAGGTCGTGTGAAATTTTCCTCTTACGCTAATTCAGAAATAATTCGCTTTTCCGAATATACTTGCCCTCCGCGAGAAAGATAATTGCGTATATCCTTCACGTCCATCCGCCGACCTATGCGTGGCTTTGGAGCACCATAAGTGTCTATGTGTGTACGTGTGTACGTGGAGTGTTCAACAGCCTGGTGGCTCGTCCATCAACAATTTAACGGTTAAGCAGAAAGATGTTCGAGGCAATGTGAACTGGACGGCCGGGCTTTACAATATTATAAACAGTGCACACGTGCGTGCTGTATGCCCTGCCGAGACTCTTCTGATCGAGTATCTTGATGGTCCTGTCGGCCGGTAGTGATGCAGCATCGTATAGAGGGAAAAAAAGGAGGAAACATGTTTCCCAGTTCCACGAAGAATTGCATCTGTACATTACTTTATTCGGCCCCTTTCTTCTCGATCGGCAATTAAATGCCGTTTAACGCGATACCGAGCATTGTACGTATCGGATGCTCCGGATTTCGATGAGCTCCGCAACGCAGATGGATAACGAGAGAGAAAGAGAGAAGGTTTTGCCTGATTCGGATCCTCCCGATCGCCCGCTCGTTTATTGGCTCACGCAAACGGTTCGACGATCGTGGGTATACGGCATACTGGCAAAGGATCGTCGCTTTCTCTCTCTCTCTCTCTTATATATATATATACTGCATCCCCCCCCCCCTCTCTCATCATCTAGGTGCTTTGGTCTCACTCCATGCAACTCCCCATGAGTACAACCTTCGTGTACTCGCGGGTTCGTCTTGTATGATTCCTGCGCGCGCTTTACACGCTCTCTCGCTATCTTTGGTGGGGCATTAGTACCCACGGATAAACCTCTCGTACTTGTTCGTTCATCCATCTACATCTAGTGCTTGAACTAGTCACGTTACTTGCGAACGCAGCATCGTCAGAAGTGTAACATTCACGCGATGTCCCAATCACTAATGAAATGAACCCGTACGGGGAAACCTCATTGAAATGAGTTGATTGTGAGAGACGTAGTAAATGAACGTGCCGAATTGGGGTTTTCATGCACTGACATTTTCTATAGATTGAAAATGCACGACGAGACATTTAGGGTCATTAGCTTCAGCCACATATGGTGTGGCCGATAGAAGAGAATAACCTGGTCTGCATAAGCTTCCCGAGTGAAAAAACGTAACTCGTCGACGCTTAGGCACAAGCTAGTAGTTAATTATAGATAGATTATCTGGCTATATGATAGCATTGTTGATTTTTCTCCTTATATGCCATTAACTTATAGTAGAAGCTATACGTAGAAGCTATACAGAAACCCTCGGAAAATGTTTCATTTGATCCTGTGTCGGGGTCAACTGAACCAGTGCCTGGGGTTAGTTATAATAGGTGTTTTCAGCTGATTGAATTCATATTTCACGAAATCCAGGTGCTGTTAATGATGTGTGTAAAGTGTGTTTATTGTGAATAAAATATATTTTCAATCAAATTAATCAGTTTTATAGTTTTTCATTCCAGTTGGAGTATCACTGAAGGTATATCAAGGTTCGTCAATATTATTTTACTTTTCGGACGATTTCTTGGCATCTAAAAAATAAAATAACATTTGGAAAACTTGCTTGCGTATGAAATGTTTGTTCGGAGTCAATAGAAACACGTTTCAATTGACCCCGAACCGTTTGTTACAACCGCCCCACACCCTTCCATCTAATAATTTATCATACAGCAAAACATCTAAATGTTGTAGGTAGGTACTGACCACCATAAACTTAACTAGGATATTCATAGTGATGATTTTAAGCAACGCCGAAAAAGGAACATCAATTTTTGAGCAATACGAAAGATACTAATAGTCAAAAAACTTACTTTTTATGTCGAAAAAGCGATGCACCCATATAACAATGTCCGACGCGTTTCGAGGGCGACGCGCAATGAACGACAGGTTCCGATACGCAAAGCAATGTCTTCCCCCTCGGGACCGCGCTACTGTCACTAACCGTCTCCTAGTTATTCAACTTGTTTCATTTGACCCGTGTTTCGATCAACCCCAGCCTACCCTAAAAATGTTTCGAATCGCCGTTGGCTAGCCGTTTCAGCTACTGACTACTCAGCCTTGTAACGCTCTGGTCCTCTAGTGACTGATTACAAAAAAATAGATGGTGACTAGACAGAAAGAAATATCTCAGACAATGAAACTGGGCAATAGAAAAATAGTCTTCTCAATTTTAAGCTGATTAGGAAACTTGAATGATGTTCCTTAAGAGTGAAGTAATTAAGCACCTTACCGTTTACTTTGCATTGTTCTGTGCACAGTTTATTTTATCCAGTACTCTATATATATGGAATAATCTTCAAGTATTCATTAATACAATAACTCCGTCCAACTATTTATTCTTTTCATGATCAATCATCGATTCGCTGTTTTTACTTTGAAGTATTTATAAACGCGAATTATTTATTGTAATTCTTAATTTGTTATTATCACAAAGTAATCACTACAGTTAAATTTAAAAAAAAACCACAAATCAGCAATTTCGTGTTGTTACTTTGTAATAACGAGAAAGGTGAATGAAAAATATTACAACGGTGAGATGCCCAGCTTTGCATTTTTTACCTCTGCAGTAAAAGCATTGTAAATTTTACGTCCAATAAAAGTGCGTTGATCGTCGATGGGCAAAAGAAATTAAAAAAAAAATCAGGCATACATATGTGTGTGTACCACATGGTATTGAAAGAGTCGACGAAGCTGGCTGGGGCCTGGCCAAATTTCGTCCCTGATATAAACTCTTTCGCTTATACACACGGAGTATCCGTAAATCATCGACGTACACCCGCATAAATATATCTTCCTCGGCTTAATTCAACATTAACGGTTTAAATTATTGGTCCAGCGTGAAGACGCCGCAGAAGAATCAGTGGCAGGAGGATGCGAGGGGGTGGAGGAAGAGGAAGAGAGAAAGAGGACGACGCCCACGATGAGTCGTGAATACATGCATAACTGAGATTAAAAAATATACAAGGGCTCTCCCGAAAACGATATAGTCGAAACCCTCAAATATCTCCGCTCGAATCTTCGACCCTGAATGTATTTCAACCCCATATCACAAACGCACCGATTAGCCCATTTTTTTATGGTGTTAAAGTTTGCATTTCCTAAAATCGTTTTTCTAAGTTTTGGTTATATACTTTTTCAAAAGGCTCTGAAAAATGTCTCAGTGATTCCCGTGGCGAAAAAAAAACGTCAATACGAAGAAATATTTTTTCGTTGCATTTCAACAATACAAACTTGAAAGCACTCATTTTTTTTGCTAATTTTTTTGTCTTTTTTAGACTGCGACATTCACGCAAATGTTTTTTAAAGTCTTTGAGATCTACAACCCAAGTCGATCAATAAAGATTTTGAATACCGAAACAAACGGTGGAATAAAAAGAAAATTTTCCTTTGTTTTCATGTTTCTTTATTTTCCTTTTTCTTTAGAATGTTTTTTTTTCAAATTCTGATTACACACCCCTAATATGAGAATTCTCAAAAACATTTCAATGATTTACGTAGTCGGAATGTGCCGAAAAAATATTGGGCATTTAAAAAAACAATATTTTCGTTGCATTCCGATGGTGCAAACTGCAACACCATAATAACCCTTGATGACTCAAGAACGTAACAATTTAAAAATAGTTGACTTTGTGGTAGATCTTGATAAATAAAGAAAAACATGTATTATTCAGTTTTGGTACATTTTAATTGTGACTAGATCAAAATCTAGTTATAATGCAATAAAGGGAGTGTGATAGACACGTTACATGGTGTCTTATAACATTCCTTTATAATGTATGGAATGCTTTGAAGCAATTCTGCTTGTTGTAGCACAAAGCCGTCGTTGTTGATGTCGGTTTAGTTGTCGTTTTGATATTTTTTTGTCGATTTTCGCAAACTCTACGCAACCTCGAATCTTGCAACCTCGCGATAAGTGAATTTGGAACAAATTTTTATACAACTAACGCCATCTAGTTTGCATGAATTGCACTAAAAAATAACCATAGAACGCTTTCTAGCCGTCGTGTGTTATTGATTTGGATGACGGTGAGATGTCAATATTGGATTTTTGAGGACTTGGATGGTTTGTTACGGAACTGTCACACGATGATATAAAGGGTCCGCGTGGTCCCCACTTGACGTCTTTGTTCATGGCTCTAGCCTGAATGCAAGGATATCATAACGTGGGTTAGCTCGACACTTTTACATGTGGCAGAAAAGAAACCTAGATAGCTTGACTGAATAAAGAGTCGTAATATTCGCCATACGAGTATAGAGGTCTCCTATGTATACGTGAGTAGGCGTGTATGCACAAATGACTGAGAAAATTTGGCATGATATCGAGGGTGGCTCACATGTACAGGAGCCTTTACACGCATCTCAGGGCTTATTTCTCTTCTGTTCTCTAACTCCCTCTCTCCCTCTCTCTCTCTCTCTCTCTCTCTCTCTCTCTCTCTCTCTCTCTCTCTTTTTCTTATCCCACACACGTACTCGTAAATATATCATTGCGCGCCAAGGTAGTATTGCAATTTTTTTCAACGTGCGATATTTCTCGCGAATCTGCTCGCCAATTAATTAAAAGACCCTTCGCAAAGCGTGATCGTTACATGTCGTAAGAACGAAAGAGAGAGGGAGAGGAGAGAGAGAGAGAGAGAGAGAGAGAGAGAGAGAGAGAGAGAGAGAGAGAGAGAGAGAGAGAGAGAGAGAGAGAGAGAGAGAGAGAGAGTGAGAGCCACATACACATAAGCACGTGGACACTTTCTACGCTCTGTTATAAATTATGGTGTGCGTATCCATTTGTATGGATGCGTATGTGTGAGCGCCTCCGATAGAAATCAAGTATACGGTCCTCAACGTGTTTATGTGAGCGTGCAAGGCTCCACCGTCCTAATTCGTCTATCCGTGGCTCCCGTGTAATAATGAAGATAAGGGCCGGCAATAAAGATCGATCGTATACTAGGGGTCGCAAGAATGGCCGGCTGTGTGAACTTTATACTGGCGAGGAAAATTCGTTAAAATGAGACGAGCCCTCAACGTGTCGGCTGCTTCGTACCAAAATTCCAGCAGTGGAGGCTAAGAAAAAGATCTACGGCCAAATTCTGTGGTGCCGACTCTGCAATTTCTCGGGTAGTGGAAAAAAGTACAAGGATGTATGGATTTTCAGATCATTCGCGCCCAAAAACAAATATACGATCGAGTCAGTGAATAGATGTTGGCACCTTGAATGAAAATTCAGTAGCAGGTCAGTGATCATCGAAGTCGGGCAAATACTGTTTTGTTCGATTCGTGCACGCGCCACACTCGTGGAGAAACTGTCGTAGGTATCCAATTTGATAGCCATACTTGTTCCCACTCACTGATAGGAATCCAATGGATCGTCGCATTGGATTCCTATACTAAAACGCCATGCTCGTACATTGGATTCTCGATATTTCCCATTAGAATATAATGTGCGAATCCACATTGAATCCCGAATGATATCCACGTCGTCGCACAGAATCCCATACACCATTCTCGATAGGTCTCATCGCATTCTATACAGACAGTTTTCTAAACAAAATATATTGTATAAAATGAGTGGATCTTGAAAAGTGGAAATCTTATCTTAAAAAGTATCAGTTGCTTAGAAGTATTTCAAAAATCAATTGGAATAATGAAAGTCAACTGTAATTATCATGTTATTTACTTTATTCCGCGTTGACATAATATCATGACACACATACGTGTTCATGAAGCGGACAGATTAGGTTTCAACACACCATTTAATTGGAGCAAATTTCGAGTCGACCTGACTGTAGTGGCGGCGGGGAGCTGTTACGTTGCGTTACAAATATCGAGATTATATGAGAAAGATGTGCAAGCGGGCTGGCGCAGCTCAGTGGTCAGGGCATTCGACCGGAAATAGAAAGGTCCCGTATTCGAATCTCGGATGCTTTAACAAGGGTTACAACACACACAAAGATATACGCAGATTTAAAAAAAATGCTTGAACACGTTGCTCCTTCCTATATATTAGTCATATTAACCCTTTGTTGACACACTTATATTAGGTCGCGATTTCGACACACTGGGTCAATTTGACCCGGATAGTAGTTCATTCACCTGCCATTAAGAAACCTTCGTTCGGTTTACATTTTAAAAGATCAGGGATACACTTAAAATATTTCTCAATATGTCTGCATAACTGAAACTCGACAAGTATAAAATTGAATTCTTGAAAAAAATTATCGAAAACTTTCAATTTTGAGAAAGTGAGCATTCTATTTAAATTTGTCCGGGTCAAAATGACCCGGCGTATTGACGTAGGGTTAACATTAATATAAAGTATTTATATTTGAAATAATCCATCGAGTAAAATAATCTGCAGAGATATTTATTTTCTTTCAAAATATTGGTGAAACAAGCAAGCTGTGTAAATACTGCCTACTTACGTATATACATGTATCTATATATTTATATTTATATCCATAATTATATATATAACGCTTAACCAAAAGTGGATGGAAATAGAAATGCGCCGAAAAAAGCGAATCATCGCGAAAATTGATAAATCAATATCAAGAATTTCCGCTCAAACTTTCCCCACGCAAATATTTATTTCCCTACTGCGAATTCTCGTCACCATACTCCTACAGTATTTTTCTGCCTCATACGCGGGCGCAGATATATTCCTATGAGAGCCGCAGTTTGCTCTAGAATAGTCACACGAGGGGGCGCCTCGCTGATCCAAATCAATTACTCAACGCACGCCGGACAATCGTAATTGCCGTACGTGCGCTGCGGCTCGGTCGCCCGCGTTCGATCCCCTTCGGCTCTCTTTCTCCCGTCCTTTTTATCTCCGGCGTTGCTCTTCGAGCGGATACTTCGCGCGTGTGTGTGCGTGTGTGTGCGCGCGCGCGTACGGGAACCTGCGGGGCGCGGCGTGTTCGCTCATTAACCGGGCGCGCGCGAGACAATCGACGATAATTAATGTTTTATTAATGACGGGGTAACGCGCCGTGCGAAAGAACCTCTCTCGTTGCGCTTCGTATAAAACTCGTTCATATACACGTCGCGTGTTAACGGAACGAAAGGGCCTCAATTATTCGAGATTCGGCACGCGGAGTCAAGGGAGATAGGGCTTTCTGTCTTTTCAGATTACTTATGGGCTTACACACACGCGCGCGCGCATGGGGGATTCCCGTTCGACTCACACAACTATTTCTCTCACCATCGTTGGTCATAGATAGTCCATAGTGGAAAACCTCTATCCTGGTGTTGAAAATTAGCCACTTTTTTCTGATTTCCTCCCCCCCCCCTCCTTACTCTTCTGCGGCAGCAAAAAATCTAAAAGTCCACTTGGGCCGTTTTTATAATTCTCAAAAATGTATATACGTTTTTGATCTGATTTTGCATTTTTCACCATAGCTCAACTTGTGCTTCCGATGTTTACTACTTTTTTTTTTTAGTAAAATCTCGATTTTGGAGCTGATTAGTCGACGGTTTAGAAATCAGCACACTTTTTCGGTCTTGCAATTGAAAAAAAACTTCAGAAGTATGATTGCAAATTAAATTCAATTTGGGTGGGATATATACCCGACGGGAAAAACACACTTCTGTCTCATAAATTGCCGAATAATGATTGTCAAAATTGAAATTTCACCAAAAAAACTAGTAAATATGGGAAGCACGAGATGAGGTTTAGTGAAAAATGCACGAAATAGGTTGAGAACGTGTCTCTTCGATTTGCAGCCGCTGAAGGGGTCAGGGGTAGAGGAAGAGAAGAAAGAGAACGAATACCCCATATATACATAGCTGTAATACCATATATATATATAGGGGCCAGGGGTCAGGGGTAGAGGAAGAGAAGGGAGAGAACGCATACCCCATATATACATAGCTGTAATCACCATACATATATATGTATGGTATTACAGCTATATATATATATATGGTATTACAGCTATGTATATATGGGGTATTCGTTCTCTCCCTTCTCTTCCTCTACCCCTGACCCCTATATATATATATATAGAGTATTCTAGCTTGATCTAGGTATGTTTGTTGTATATATATCCACACATACACACACCCATATATACGTATAGTGCAATTATATACATATGCACCCGGCCCGGGTATATTACACAATATAGATATACATCAGCGATAATGTACCTGTCGTTAGATAACGCGCGTGTAGCAAACGTTGGGAACTTGTTTATCATGAAAAATGAAACTGGAACTTTTGCGCGCGGTACACGTTATTGCGAATTCGATAGTATCTATGTAGCATTGAACTACTAACTTATTGATACGAGTTGTGATTATTATCGTCGTGATTGCTGGTACCGGCACTACTGGCATGTTACTGTCATTGTTATCATTATTGTTGTTGTTGTTGTTGTTATTATTATTATTGTTATGATCATGATTATGATTATGATTATGATTATGATTATGATTATGATTATTATTATTATTATTATTATTATTATTATTATTATTATTATTATTATCATCATCATCATCATCACCATCATTATCGTTGTATAGAGACGGGTCCAAAGTTTACGGTATGGGCACGTGTATTGGCTGTATTTATAATGCGTGGGTACAACGTGCCCTCGATCTTTTTCCAATGCCAATGCCACAACGAACGAAACTCTCATGTACGTATTAGTCGCTCGGGCACTTTTATACATGGTGTCCCGCGTGAATCGACCCACTAGGATAACATAGAAATTGTTCGGGACTGGAAAGCATTTTGGACAAAAGTTAAATGGTGTCAGGGGGCACATTATCGGGGGATTAAGTTTTCTTCATGAGAACGGGATTTCTGAAGGTGTACTTGATTTTATTTAAGGCAATCATGTATTTTTAGTGACAATAATCGATGCTGCTCGTTTTTTTTTAACGCAAAAGGATTGTATCGATTGACATATTGACGGGTCTGTATAAACTCGGCGCCCGAAAGACAAATCGGTTTGGAATATTCTTTTTCTGATTATAGAGTATTGGAATGACGAGGTCGTGATTTTGCAGACAATTATTAAGTAGTCCTGCCGAACATGAGTTTTTTATTTTATTTATTACAAAATATCAATGTATAATGAAGGTATGATGCATGGTTGTTGCATGGTTAATCGGTGAGGTGATTCTAGCGACGAGGGTTACCTGAAATGGAAAATTAACGAAAAATGTACTTTTAGTATAATACTAACACCTACGTTCGACCAGATACTTTATTGAAATGTACCAAATTAAAAACAATGGTAAGCTGTAGAAAAAAAGTTCGATTTTCGACCAAAAAACAACTCTAATCATTTGTTATTAACAAATGGATGAACATATTGAAAAATCATTCGTTCAGACGATAGAAAATATAATAAACTATGTTCTGCCCGAATTTAAAGTGAATCGGACGAATAGATTTCGAGATACTGTTTCGAGATTTCGATACACTGTTCCATAAAACAGTTCCGTCAAAAACGCAAAAGAAAGAAGGATGAATCACAGCGGGGCGGTTCGCCGTAGCACAGTCGGCAATGTGATCCTTCACAAAAATCGTCATAAATCGGTCAATTTTCGGAATTTTTACAGAGTCTCTATTTGCTTTGTTGCAAATTAAAGCTACGAAACTAAGCAATACGAACTTGCATTTTCAAAATCTCAAGCTTATACAGGCCTTTTAAAACATGCAAGATTACATTTGACAAAAAACGGAAAAACAACTGTGTCTTCTGAAATCCGTTACCTTTAAATATTTCTGTCAATAATTTGAAGGTATTCGAACAGTTACATTCGAATGGAACACCCCGTATATACTCAAGTGCTCAAGTGTGCGCATTCGTATACAAAGTATTCATTTTCTCGCGAAGCCCCTAATCGAGACAAGATTTGCCCTCGAGACAGCGGGCATTTTCGTTCCCGCGAGAACGAGAGAACGATAAAAAAGATTGAAAGAGGAGGAGAAGAGGAAGAAGGAGGACGGCGGAAAAAAGGAAGAAAAAAACGGGAAGAAACGCGAAAGCGCACGCGGTGCGAGATATCACTGGGCGGCGCGTAAAGCCCGGCGCGATCATCTCTAACTATGCTGTGTGCCTATATATATATAGCTGTTTCATTGTCCTCTTCACCAACTGTTCATGTGGGTGTCGACGCCCCCGTCAACTCTCTGCGTGCATCCTCAATTTCATGATCTTGCCACGAGAGAGACAGAGAGAGAGTGCGTGGCAGAGAGAGAGAGAGAGAGAGAGAGAGAGAGAGAGAGAGAGAGAGAGAGTGCGGACGTTGCACACGACGATCTGAATAAATGCACACGTCCGGCACGCCCTTCCGTATCTCCACGTCCGCCGGGAGATAAGAGTAACGTCGCTTTAGTCACGATTATAATTGGCCGTGCGCGGCTCTTTCTTTTCATCGATTCGAATCGTCATACACCCCTCCATATAATTTACTCGTCGTGCCTCCTTCGTCCTGTTTTTTCTACTTCCGACAGGGAGCTTTATTTGGATGCATTTTTTCCGTGCTGCTTGCATCGTTCGAATGCAACTGAATTCTTTCTCCCTTTTTCTCCATTTTAAATGTTACCTGAGTTGTTTTTTGATAAATTTAGGCTCTCGGTTTCGGCCAATGAGGATCTTGAAAAACGTTTGAGTAATTCTTGTAAATTTGTAAACAAAACTGTCAACAACTGTTCTACAACTGTCAACAAAAATTGACGATGAGAAAAAAATCGTTGCACTCCAACGATGCACCCTTCAATGTCCCTTTTGTCCGCAATATTTGATTGAAGATGTCTTCGAGATGTTTCAAAACGTCGAAAAATCACACTTATATACAATTTCCAAAATTGCGTGAATACTGCACTTTGAGTGAATTTGAGTTAAAAATTGCCTGAATTTTCTTTCCTTTTCTTCATTTTTATCGCGATCCAAATAGTTTTTTTTCTTCAAGTTTAATTCAGGCTCTACTGAGGATCTTCAAAATTGTTTCAGTGATCTTCGTACCCTGAATATGCGAAAAAAATAACATTTTCGCTGCATCCCAACGATAAGAACTTTCATTCATTTTTTTCTCCCCTATCCGCCAACGTGATTTCCTGTAGTCCCGATATGAGTTCGAAAATTGCAATATGATTGAGATAAATCGAAAGAGGGATTCAATTATTCGAAGCTACACACGCGTACGTTGTATTGATTGCGAATGATCGAGATTCTACTATTTGTCTGAAAGTTAAGGCTACGTATTGGAACATACACGCCTATGTACATATACATATATACCTATATATGTATCTGCTATTGAAGACGAATGAGGTGGATCGATCGGTATGGCGATTAATCAACGGTGTATTGTTATTTATTGCGCTGTTAGGAGAGCGTGACAGAGGGATGTGCTCGTGGTTCGCCCCTGCTCATACATCGGCTATTGTACAAACTCCTCCCGACAGAGACCAAAGTAAATGCACAGACCTGCACATACACACATACGCACAAACACACACACACACACACGCGCGCGCACACACATGTGCATATATATATATATATGCGCAAACGTTTGTGTGGGTGTACCGAAGAAGCTTGCATAAATAAATAATGGATCGACGCACCAGCTACAGGACCATTTGTTATTTGGCTTTGGGTGAGACCAAACCCAAACAAACCTAATCGAAAACACAACAATTGAATGTGTGTATGGCTGCATGTATAGTAACATTGAGTCATCATTGGTGATATACATACGTGCGATATTATAATCACGCGAGCGCGGCTATGCCCAGTTGATCTTTGCCGAATTACGACTGATTACGAGCGACCCCGGTAATTGAATTGAGTTTTCACAAAGAAATTATTTCTCTCAAAATGCCCCTGATTTTATTTTGTGAGCTGCGACAAGGAAATATTTTTATTATTGGGATCTTTTTCACGGATTTGTACAATCTATTTGAGCCAAGATAAACATTTTTTTGATGATATACAAGATATAATGATTCTTTTCCATTTTTCCAATATCTGTATTTTTTATATTGTCGAGCATGCTTTTTTAGTAGTCTACTCGAACAGTCCTGAAATTATAATTTAGAAAAATTATAAAAGTAAAATTTTAGATTGTATATGTTGGAATTATAATAAATTATATAAAATTCAATTATTTTTTAAATCAAATATAAGAAAAATTAAAATTAATTATACGCATTTTCACAAGTTTGGGACATTTTTATTGGGTCATATCACGGACAGTCCTAAATTATAATTTAGAATCGTTCGAATTAATTATATATATAATTGACCTAGTAGAAATTGTATTACTATGAATATAACTAGACTATAAATAACGCATTACTAATGTATCATAATTTATTAAAGAATTAATTACTATGATTCAATTATTATTGAATTAACGGTTTATAATAATGTAATTGAATAATAATAATAATAGTAGTAGTAGTATTGTATTCCTTGTATAACCTTTCTGAAGGTGCTTGCATAGATACCCCTTTCTTCTCATTACATCAATAATTGCACACTGATTTTTTTATATCTATCCTAGTTGCTAGTTTTTCAAACTGTCTAATGTAATCGCATAGTTTTTTTTCCGTTTGCATTTTCAGTTGCGTTTCTATTTTTCGGTCAATTTTTCACCTCCTGCTCTTTTCTAACCATTGCTCCAGTTTATTTACTATTTCATGGTTTCGTTTATCCTCAACTTCCGTACCCTCGCAAAATGTTTCCAATTTTTCAATTGCCTGCTTGCATATTCTACATTTGGTGTCTACGTACCCTTTTTGCCCGTCTTTTCCGACATTTCCCGATCTCATCCTCGCCCACGTTTCTTCTTAGTCTCCGCTAATTATCTTGTTCTCCCATCATGTCCCCATGTGTATAGCCGTTTCCCTATGCTTGCATTCCTTGTAGTATGCTGACGCATCGCTGCGCTCCAATCGTATTGAATTCCTTGTTCAATTTTAATTGTTATGTCATTATTATTTTTTCGAGCTCCCTTACACTTCCATTCTATACGGCTTGCTAGATTGCCCCCTCACCTACCCTTTCCATTCCTCTTTTATTCATTTTCCCCATTTTTCTGGGTTACCGTTTATAATTAGTTTTACTTCTTCCCTCAGGCATTTTTTTTCTCCACCTACCATCCCGCATCTTCATTTAATAAATGATAATATATCACAATTAATTAACAAACATAATTTTAAATAATGAATTGTGGATTCAGTTATTATAAAATTTACTATTCAGTTATTATAAAGTTATTGCAAAGTTATAAATTCAGTTATTATAAAATGTACTATTATAAATATAATAGCTATTATTAACTATCATTTAGAACTGTTCGAGTTGAAGGATAGTCAGGAAGACTACACGATCTGAGCCGCGGGTAGTCCGGGGGGGGGGGGGGGGGGGGTCTCAATATCTTCATGTAAAGTGAACTTACGAGAAAATCCCGTGCGACATGCAAATCCGGCAGAATATTTATCCACTTCTGTGTATAAAATGAAGCAACGATATTAATCTCCATCCCGATTATATATGTCCAAACGTCAGCCGATCTCATATAGTAACATTTCTCTTAACTACGCACCGTAAATGCCGTCATAATAAATGGGAAAATGCCCATCTTTAAATTGGACGTGCTTTGATCTCGTCACAGTATATTACGACAGAATTAGTTGGATCTAACGGCGTCAATTTTTTTCTCCGCAATATACTCTATTCCGAGGACCATTTCCTCGAAATAAATTATTAGTATACCCGTCGAACGTATGTACCCGGGAGCCAGCGATCTAGCCGCGTCTCGTAAGAATTATCCCAATTACGTAATCACTCGATCAATCGAGAGAAATTCTGGCTCCTCTGAGCGCACGACATACGAGATCGAATCTCACGCGCCTGATGAGTCCGCGGGATGAAAACCTCCAATCGTCAATCATTTCTCGCCTCTCCTCGTCACGGTTCGATCTTCGTTATTTCTCTCTTTCTTCTTTACCGTTTTTGGCGGCTCGACCGAAGCTGCTTTCTCCACTTCGTTTCCTCCCCCCCCCCCCTATCTTCGCTTCTTTCGCTCTCTCTCAATTTTGTCTTCCTGCAGAGTTTAACAGCGACATTTACAGTCAACACGGACAAATCTGATCGTCCCTGCCTGTTGGCCGTCATATTATTGACGTGCTAAATCGTAAGCCACTATTACGCCCGTATTTCCGAGGCACGATGAAAGCTGGGATGGGATGTGAAACGGCGATGATTGCCGTACTTGACGTTCGTTTGTGTCTCTGAGCACTTCCAATATGGGCGCGCTCCTTCACAGTGTATTTACCGATACACGAAGTGCCCGCGATAGGCGAGGGTAACGTCTTCATGTAGTACCGTATCGCGTGATCAAATTGTCGACGGTAAAAGAGCACGGAGCCTCTTGCTCTCGGCCGTGTATGTGTGAATTGACGCCCAAGGCGCTGGAAAGGCCATATGTGACGGGGCTCTTAAATGCCGTAAATATATATACATATATATTTATTTATGCATGCATCGACACTGGTGGATGGGCGCTGGGGTTCGGCTCCGGTAGTACTTCGAATTAAGCAGCTTTGTAAATGGCCGACACTGAGAGCGGTGACCGCTTAGCCGTGCACCGGCTGTCAACCAGTCAGCGGAAGGCCAATACTTCTGAGACCCTGCTGTCTTGAAATTTGAGTGAACCAGATGTGCACCAGAGAATCAGAAGAATATGGGGTACACGGCTACAGGGTGTCCCAAAACTGCATTTGTTCCCTGATATGGGGGTTTTAGGGGTGACATTCTGAGTCGGTTGATGTAAGCATGTGTTGGTCTCAGATCAACCCCTGAATTATTATAAATTTTTAAAGGTGGGCCAATCAAGTGCGCCCGATGAGCCAGCGTACATCGATGAGCGATACGCTGGCTCATCGGGCGCACCGGATTGGCCCACCTTTAAAAATTAATAATAATTCAACGGTTGATCTGAGACCAACACATGCTTATATCAATCGACTCAAAATTTCACCCCCAACCCCCCATTTCAGGGAACGCATTCAGTTCTGCGATACCCTGTATATCGGTACAGGTTTTCCACAGTTTCCCCGTGCCCTCGGCAAATGTCAAACTCAAGACGGTTGTGAACGCAACGAAACATTAGGTTAGATTAGCAAAGTCCGGGTAGGGATTGTGGAAATGATTCAATTGGGAAGGGTAATACGTAAAAACCCGCAAGCGTATACTTAAGTTGGAACTCAGGAAATTAAATAAAAAAGATGTGTGGGTGTGTGTGTATTTAATGTGATGCTTCAGGAATAAAGAAGTCGAGATCAGGAATACCCCGCGAATGAGACCGAGTTGAACTGTATTTGCACTTTCGGCACTCATCGTCTCGATGAGTTACGTTGTATGGACAAAACTGATTTTCTCCGGTGAGACGATGGCGAAACCATACTGGACAATAATAGCTCGATGATTTTGAATACCTTCGAAAATCGTACTTTTTATTCGTACTATATATATATATATATATATATATATATATATATATATATATATATATATATATATAACTTGTACTTCAGTCGACTAAAATTTAATACGATGTTGAAATTGCATCGTTGGAATGCAACGAAATACATTTGACATTTTTCTTCGTCTCTCAATTTTCATTAATACCCAAAATATTTTTTTGGATTTGAGTGGTCAGCCCCCAATAAGGATTCTAGAAACATCTGTGAGTGACTTTCGTGGTCAGCCCCCAATAAGGATTCTAGAAACATCTGTGAGTGACTTCCGTTATCGAATCTGTCATAAAATGCGGATGACTGTATCACAATGACCTTCCGTTGCATTTCAACAATGCAAAGAATCGCCTCTGTAGACTCTTTTTAACTGTACTTATGCATAGCTGGGCATTTGCTTGAAGAGATGGAGGATTTGAAGTTTAAATACTTTCTTTGAATCTAACAAACGTTGAAGAGGAATCGAATCGCCATTCGGCAGCTCGAAAGAAAAATTGTCACGCAATCCACACATTTCGTTTTCTGAATACGAGTTTCTTTTTTTATGGCGCATATGCCGTGATCGTAAGCAGCAAAGGTTTTTCATGGACCTCTAAGGACACGCGAAATCTACATAATCGGAGATTGTCACTTCTGGCGGCTGCGCTGATCAAATATATAACGATTATATAAGAAACGCACGTGAAGTAAGATTCCTCGTATGAATTCGGCGCATCTCTTTTTTACCGATCTTTTACGGTTTGGCCGATCTTTTGCTGATTTTACCAATGTTTTACCAAGTTCGCCGATCGTTTTGCCGGTTTTATCGATCTTTTACCGATTTTATCGATCCTTTGCTGATTTTACCAATCTTGTACCGATCCTTTTACTCATTTCACCTATTTTTTTTTCGATTTGACTGATTTACCAACGTTTTACTGATTTCGCCAACCTTCATGCCGAATAGACAAGTTTTTTTACCGATTGTACTGGTTTTACCAATTTTTTACCGATCCTTCTGCCGATTTCACCAATTTTTCCTACTTCACCAATCTTTTCACCGATTTTACCGATCTTTTTTTGCCGATTTTCACCGATTTTACCGATTTTACCTTTTTATTTAATCTTTTCACCGATTTAATCTTTTCACCGATTTAATCTTTTCACCGATTTAATCTTTTCACCGATTTAATCTTTTCACCGATTTTACCGATTTTGCCGATTTTACCGATCTTTTTACTTTTTCACCGAGCTTTCTCCATAAATTGCGGATCCCGAAGTTCCGATAGACGGTGACGATTTCTAGTTATAAATTGCCATAGCTACCACACATACATACAAGAGGGCCTCGGCGATTCAAGAGAGAGGAAAGTCCGGCGCGTTTTCTCAACGCTCGTTCGACAATCTCGCTAACGATCGTTTATTATCAATCGGCAAAAGAATTTGAAAGAGGAGAAATATAAATGCTGGTACATGAGAAGGGGGAGGGGGGCGTAAGCGAATCGTTTTGTTTATTTATTCGAGAAATCTAGAAAGGAATCGGCCATGAGCGTGTTACGCGCTTTGCCCTCGCGCATTTAATCGTTTGCTCACCAACACTCGGATCAATCTAACGCAATGAGGGGTCGTATACGTATACATCGTGTCTGTACTTTATATTGTTACGACTGTGAGCTACGAGCACTGATTCGACGCGTATATGTGGCTGATGTATTCGCCTCTTCTTAGAATTCGAAGCTCGAATATCCTCGCAATAAAATACAACCCTCCTCCTCCCACTCTCCATCACCCTCCCTATTAGCCGCACCGAGGAGATTTTTCTTTCGATATTATCCATTCTCTCCCTTTCTTTATTATTCGAAGGCTTTCTTTCTCGCTCCCTCCCGGGTAATCCGAGTATATCCCGCGGTTGCGGTATTTTACGCGATCCAGGGAACGCGCGCGCACAAACGTCGATTATAAGCTTATCGCGTTGAATTATAAATATATAGATATGTGGAAATTTCTTGCGCCGCGTTCACCAGAGACACACGAGGAGACGCGGTAAGCGGTGAATGCGTCACTTTTGTATAGAACGATTTAGAACGGCAAAGGAATTTTCTGACAGCCACGTATATGCGCAAAAACCCAACTTGAATGTACGTTCATCCTTATGTATACGCATATGGGGGTGCTGCTACTCCACTTCGATCGGAAAAATTATTCAGAGATTTAGATTCAGAGATATCTCAACGTATCCGCGAGTAAATAACATGAACGATGGAACTATTAACATGTGTATTTATTTGTTTATAAAATTCTATATTATTTTTGTACGCAACATCCAAATTTTATGGTATTGCGATCTGCATCGTTTGCATTTCAACTGTCTTAAAATTCACATCGTTGAAACGAAACGAGAGTTCTGCTTTTTGTGCTTTCTCATCACTCAAAATATGTTTTGCAGTAACTATCATTTAGGCTGTAACATTTGGAAAAGTCCTAAAAGAATTGAGTGATTCTAATAGCCTTGAACTGCCGAAAATAATTACCGAAAATGATAACAAGTTAACTAAAAAAAAAATTGAGATAAAAGTTAATCCCAAACATGGATTTTCGTTGCATTCCAATGATGCAAACTTCAAAATATAAACTTCAAAACGATATTAATGAAAACGAAGAAATAAAAAATGTTAAATGAATTTCGTTGCACTCCAACGATGCAAACATCAGCGTCATTAAAGTGGCATGATCAGATAGACGCTTATAGCTGTGTTAACCATATTAGGATTGGGGTGTTGATAAACTATAAGGAATTTAACTATGCCCACTTTTACCATGGGCGTTTTTTAAATAAATACTATGGACATTTTTTTCAGTGCAAGTTTGTACTATTTATATGGTTAACATTAACACTTGTTGAATATAAATTGTAACAAGATCTTACGAAAAGTTACTATACGAACAAAATTATGGTAAACTTATAGTGAAGACCTAAATCATTTGTGGAACGTGCCAATAAAGTAGAGACAGCGGTAGCACGCTACGATCAATATAGATATATTAGCGCATCAATTCGTCAGTTTCTTAAATTCGATATTTTGAAAACTATTGTGTTGCGTCAAAAATCCATTTAAGCAGTGACATATATTATCAAAAAGACGATCTGTGCAAAATTCCACCTATATCGGAGGTAACAGGTATTCGGAATTGCAGCTGGAATTACTTTTATCTGTTATGCCAAATCTACGATCAAAATAATATAAGTACCCGGTAGCCTAGTGGCAGCGTGCGTAGTTATAGATAGGTAGGTCGTAGGTTCGAATCAATGTGCAGGCAAAATATATTCTTCGATAGGAATCATTTCAGGAGGTCAGGGAATGACAAATTATGATAAGCAATCATACAGGCCCCTCAATTAATACTCTCAATTAGTAATTTTTGAGGTTATGAAATATTATATACATTTAATAGACATACCATTCAATGTGGTAAAAATCACTATTTTTTATAGTGTAAGGACATATCCATTTTAAGAAAACCTACTATATTATATAGCATTGACCGAACAACGTATGCTTGTAAGATTGTTGGTTGCGGTTAACATATAAGCATAGTTAACACAACTGCTAAAATATCGTAAGCAGTATTATATTTTAGGCAGTAACCGCATGACTATAAAATATGGTTGAGATATGGTTGAAGTTACTATACACTTCTCTCAGAGTAGTGAAAAATCGCTGTTGGATTAAGAATCGATGATTCGACATTGGATAGCACGATTACAGAATTAAAAAAATATGGAGAGATGCAGAGGTAAAGACGATATTCAATACACGTTTTGCCCCGAGTGCGCCTCCCGCGAATTATAATAAAGCACACCCATAAGAAGAGTAAGGTTGAAGAGAAAAAAGGCAGAAAAAGGAATACGGCAGAGGCCTCGTCGGAGATAGATGCGTTAATCGTAGGAATCAATTATCATAATTAATGGTGGATTCTCGAAGCTCTCGGTAAGCTATCGTTGCGGGTGCCGTGAAGAGCGTCGGAGAGACGAGAACACAGCTTTATACGTATAGGTGTTTTGCATTACCTAGGCACTATCAAAAGGCTATATATATATATATAGTCTTAAGTATATATATATATATAGATATATATATACATATATATAAGTATAAGGAAAGACGAGAGGAATTCAAGCTCGACGTATCCAAGACGAGTTCGACAGAGCTATCGATCGTTCCGCCGTACTTTTCGCCTTTAATTAATCGATCGGGACTATTAATCTGTAATCCATTGTGCATCTAACAGACACGCGGTACATTCTTATACATATAAATACGCGCGCACACACACACACACTCACACACAGACACACATATGTGTATATATATATATATATATAGGCACAGAACACTTTGAATCCATTATATCCATGCAATATTGAGTATCGGGACAGTTTGTCACTTTGAGGACAATCCTCGGAGACGTACGTCTTCAGAATCACCTCGTTCTCTCTGTATGTATATATACACACACACACACACACACCAATGTTCCTTTGGGTGTCGTTCGCATCCTTCGCTCTTCCATACCAGTCAATAAGACAGACCAACGCGAGAGACAATGGGTATGGAATTACGCGACACGATTCTCACACTCTTGATTTCGCAATTATTCGGTATCCCTGCAAGAGCCACCTCATACCTGCGCATTACGTGCGCGGCTACAAGAATCGCATAAACTTCTCTTCGAATAACACTTTTCGCGCCGATTTCGTACACCTATATATACAGGGTGACAATTCAGAGGTGACATGTTTTTTAAGGATTTGAGGAAAACATTTTATTTTTTCAAGACCTATTTGAAAAAAACATTGCGTATTTTTGTGGTGAATAGTAGGAGCCGGAAAAGTTGGGGCATGTTGAAAAAAATTTTAATTCCATTTCAAGTTCAGAAGAATCAAGATTATTCAATTCCGAGTACGAAACAGTGCTGAAAAACTTTTTTTTAATGCAATTTCATTCCATTCGTCCACATAACCATGTTCGATAATTTTTTTCTCGATAACGAGATGCACGAAAAATGTTTTTCCGGGAGTGTTCCGTGTTCGGAATGTAATTATGTTCTCTCTGCTGTACGCAACGTGAAATTTAGATTTTTGACAAGAATGCCCACTTATTTTTTGGCATATACTCGTCACAAAAATGCACTATATTTTTTTTGCGAAAAATACTAGAAAAACATTTTTCTCTCGGCTGAAATATCGCGGCGCAAGACCCTTCGAAAACATGGTATTGAAGTTGACATCGTTGGGGATAGCAACGAATTATTTTTTCCCGTGTTGCACTATTTTTTGCGCCTACTTAGACTACGCTGTCACTGAAATATTTTTGATCATTCTTATTAGGGATCCGTAACCTAAAATGGCAAAAGAAGAGTTTGGATAGTAATAAAAATACAGAAATAAAAAATAGGGAAGACTTTTCCTTGCGTTCCAACTATGCAAGGTTCGACACTATTCAAAAACACATGACCATCTTATAATTGTCACCCTGTACATATGCATACAGCATTTTTTTAACCACCACTTGTAACATATTACGCCTGTTTTACGGTTTCTGTTTTATTGTTCTGTTTCAGGTAAGATTTCGTTTCACGTGGGACTACGTATATATATATATATATACAAATACACAGGGGGCGTATGTACATTCGTCTATGCGGGCAGAAGTCCTTTCCTGTATGAATGACTCTTTATCGGTGAGTCACTTCCTTTTAGGAATATACTGAGAGAGAGAGAGAGAGAGAGAGAGAGAGACCCCACGATACAAAGTAAGATTCGCGCGTTACGCAATTGCCATGATTCGAGACTGTAATGGAAAAGGCCCCGGATCTTATTCGTCCCTCGCAGCAATGTATGTATGTATGTACATTGAGGTATATGTATAGATACGCACTTAAGAATCTACGTGTGCCGAAGACGGTGAACAAAGTGTACTTATGCGGAGACTCATATGGCGCACATGCGATCGAGCAATACGGCACTCGATGGTTCTAATGCGATTTCGTGGACGAGAGCATTCGCCCGGGATGCTTTTGCCATTTTCTTTGGACTTGAGACTATATGACTGGGGGCGATACACGCTACGTAGATGTGCACGCGCTTTAACTCGCGTGGGCAGACATTTGGCCGGCGGCAATACTGGAAACTGTTTGGAGAGACCGTTTGCCCTAATACGCGCGTAGGTATTCTACTTTTCCGTGTTCGTTCATCAATTCGTAATTTAAATGTACAGGGTGGCCAATTTCTATTTGTAAAATAGAGAATGCAACATTTTTTTGCGATAAATATTTATATATTTTTCATTTATTGTTATTCATTGCAAGCAACATATTAGTTTTGAAAATTTATTTTCTCACCCCATCGTTTTCTCACGAGAAAATTTATTTTCTCACTTCTAGTATCGCAACGATACTAGAAGTGAATCATAGTAACGATGATGTTGAAGTTTGCATCGTTAGAATGCAACGAAAATTCATTTTTATCGGATGATTAAATTGCCTCCAAATTTTTTTGGCGGTTCTAGACTACGAGAAACAGGCAAACGTTTTTTGGAAACCTCCCCGAGTTTTATAACTTATCAATTGCAAACTAATATTTGGGTGAGAACAGAGTTGAAGAAAACAAAAGGACTTTCCGTTGCATACGAACGATGCAAACTTCAGAACGATGATTAACGAGTCAGCATATGCTTAGGGCTTGAAAAGCAGATCGATTGTCAATATTTTTTTCTGATGATAGTATTAGGACGACGAGGATGGCATCGGGATATGATGCACAATTAATAGACAGTCTTGCCAAGTTTGAGTTTTTTTATTGATGATTATTGATAAAAAATGATGTTATGATTATCTCTAGTTTTGGCAACAAGGGTGATCCAAAATGAAAAATAAAAAAATGTTATTTTTGTATAAGAATAAAACTTTCGTATGACTAGATGCTATGTCGAAATTTTGAAAATTACGAAAATGGGAAGCTGCTCAATAAAAAGCTCTCTTTTCGACGACAAAAAAACAACGTTGATCATTTGTTATCAGCAAATGGCTAAACGTATGAAAAAGTCATCCGGTCATGCAATAGAAACTGTTACAAATTGTGCTCTGGCTGAATTTGAAGTGAATCGTTCATATAGATTTTGAGATACGACTTACACCGTTTAAAAAAACGTCGTTTCGAGAAAAAAGCAAAAGAAAAAAAGGGTGGATCGCAGCGGAGCAGTCCGCCGCAACGCTGTAGGCGATCTGATGCTCTTGAAGTTTGCATCGTTGGAATGCGACGATTTTTTTTTTTTTATTTCCTTTAGCTCCGTTTCAATTTTTAACCTAAATTTTTTCGATGGATTTAGGTTGTTGGTCTCTTACAAGGATGTTCAAAAAATGTATCATAGCTTTGATCTGGCACAAAAATTGCAATTCCCGAAAAAAAATGTTGCATTCCAACGATGCAAACGTCAATATCGCGGCGATCTTATCCTTTACAAAAATCGTCATAATTCGGTCAATTTATAGAATCTTTATAAAATATTCTTTGCAAATTAAAGTTAAGACCCTTGGCTTTCAAAATAAGCAATAAAAAAAATTGCCTTTCGAAATGTTTTGCTGATGCAGTCACCTTAATGACGTTGAAGCTTGCATTGTTCGAATGCAACGAAAACTGATTCTTTTTATATACCCAAATTTTTTTGGCTGTTTCAATCTGTTGAAATCGGTCAAACGTTTTTGAATATTCTGGATAAAATTTTCCGAGGTCAATTTGCAAAAAGAAGACTTTCCATTATGATAAAAATGAAGAAATGGAAAGTTGAAAAAAATATCATTGCGCTCCTACGGTGCAAACTTCAACGTCATTGAAACAGACCATACGTATATCCGAGTATGGTTCCGAAACCCCTCCCTACTCCGATCGAGCTGAAATTTTGCACAAACCTTCTTTTTAATATTTTAAGACAACCCCTAAAAGGATTTTTGGCGACGTGAATAGGTTTTGGGCTCAGGTTTGGGTTTGTTTGTGTTCGTTTGGGCGTTTTTGTTTGGACAAAACGGAGAGCGCGATAACATATATAGGTATGAACGGAGACGTAGCAAATATAGATATAGTCGGCGAGCGTTAAAAAAAAACAAAAAAAATCAGTATCTCGAAAACTATTGCGAGTAGCCAAAAATCCTTTTAAGGATTGTCTTAAAATATTAAAAGGAAGGCTTGTGCAAAAATTTCAGCTCGATCGGAGGCGCGGGGGGTTCGAAACCGTACCCTTAAAATAAAACTTAAAAGTTAAATATCTCGAAAACTATTGCGAGTCACCAAAAATACATTTAGGGGTTGTCTTAAAATATTAAAAGGAAGGTTTGTGTAAAATTTCAGGTGGATCGGCGAGGCGGCGAGGAGGGACGGTCAAAACCGTACCCTTAAAAAAAACTGAAAAATTCAATATCTCGAAAACTATTGCGAATCGCCAAAAATCCCTTTCAGGGTTGTCTTAAAATATTCAAAGGAAGGTTTGTGTAAAATTTCAGCTCGATCGGGGAGCACGAGGGGGCGGGGGCTTCGAAACCGTACCCTTGAAAAACCTTAAAAATTCAATATCTCGAAAACTATTGCGGGTCGCTAAAAATCCTTTTAGGGGTGTCGTAAAATATGCAAAGGAAGGCTTGTGACAAATGTCAGCTCGATCGGAGGGGCGGGGGCAGGGGCGTCAAAACCGTACCCTTGGAATAAAACTTGAAAATTCAATATCTCAAAAGCTATTGCGAGTCGCCAAAAATCCCTTTAAGGGTTGTCTTAAAATATTCAAAGGAAGGTTTGTGTGAAATTTCACCTCGTTCGGAAGGGGGGAGGGGGGCGTCGGAACCTGATCCGTATATTCATGGCCATTTGAATAATCATCGTCTCATTTCACTTTATGAAACAAAATAACTAATTATTCATTTGTCGCAACGATTATTATTATCGCCAGAACCAATACATCTTTTTACAATATATTTTTCTTCCCCTGACCGCGGCGAAACTTTGTTATGCGTGATTTCGACCATTTCTGCTAAATTGCCCGACAGACTTAGGCCTGCCCACGTACGGAAATTACTCAACTGTCCCATCGATCCTGACCATTCGACTAACGATCTCCGCGCGCGTTCTCTAACGATTTTGTGGATCTCGTGAGATGCACGCGAGACACGCTCTCCCGAGCTGCACAGACGCTCGCGAGTAGTCTCGATGTCGTCTATAAACACGGTTGATGTCTGTTCTATAGATGCCCCGGGCGGGTTGTGCGCACGTACGATTTATAAGGCAGAAACGAGAAATAGTCGTACCAGTAATTCGTTTATTCCGTGTCGCTTGGCATTGAAATAAGATTTTACGTTGGTTTATAACTGTTTATATTCGCTTCTTTTATTTTTTATTTATTCTTCCTTTCATTTTTACTGCACGAATAAATTTTCAATCAGTGGCAATTTTTTTTTCGAAAATTGCTACGTCTTTCGGTTCGGATATGTTGCAATATAAATTTTGCGCAATTCTTTCCCTTTGCACAAGCAGCCGAGGCAGTCAGCGATTTAAAGGAAATATAAGCGAGGGCATTTGCGAATGGAAAAGACGAGCGCGAACGTTCCATTTCTTAGCGTCTTATCGATCGCTCTCATCGCGCACATATGTGCGGTGCGGCTAGAAAATTGCGTCGACCCTATATGCGCAATAAGCTCAGGATTGCGCTGTATCTCTGTGCGTTCGATGTACCCCGTATCGCCTTATTTGACTGCGCTACCACGTGGACGCGTTGCTCAAAAACGTTACGTCACTCGTTAATGCAAAATTTAACGTACACAGCGACAGTGCACCCGCACGCCCTGTGTATACTATATCTTTGGATCGGTTCGAAGGCCTGTACTTGATCTGCGTGCAACCGATCGTACGGCCCGGTTCACGATGTTGAAATGCAATAAAATCCAACTTTTGTAAATGAGCCAAATTTTTCGACTGAGAAACACACTCGAACAAAGAATTTTTGTCAAGGATTTTCAAACTTAATGTGCATCTGAAAAAATCAGATTTCGAACGATCGTAAGAACAAACAATTTAAAAAATAATTTTTGCAGCATTTCGAAATGCAAACTCCATCATGTTAAAGTTGGCATCTTTGGGGTGCAACGATGATTCTCCTTTTTTCATTATTATCAGTAATATCTGAATTTTTTGACATACATAGGTAGCACAATGGCCTTAAATTCATGTATCACACCATTCAGCCGGTAAAACAGAACACGATTGCAGGTGTCCAGTGTTCTCGAACACAACTCTACAGAATATCACGAAATATGCACAGTCGATGTCAAATGAATAGACGAAAAATGTCTTTCTCCGCGATTTTCATGATCTTGAAAAAAAAGTTTCGCTTACCACCCGAGATCCCTAACGAAAGTAACGGAAGACAAAAATTGGTACACGTGATCGTCTAACGAGGAGAAAGCGGTTGTTCCCTGACTCAAAACGAACATTTTGAGACCTCAACCGTTTTATTCCAGCGAGTAATTACGTAGATCGTTGGGTGGTTCTACTGTGCAGGTGATGGTCAAAAAATTTTCGTAAAATTCGCGTGACAAGCATCGATTTTAGTTCTCGCGAACTCCAGCGAGGGCGCAGAGACATTATTCTATCGCGGCGATCAAATATCGGCGTCTGCTGCTCGAGCTCGATAAAGCAGGGATCACACACACCTTCCGAAATATATACATTAACGTGTCCAGCTTCCGATCAATAGGGTTGCTGGAACGACGGAAATTTGGCGAAACGAAAAATTGTATGATCTCGATTTCTCGCTTAACATATGACAACCAACATTAATCCTCCGGAGTAAATTTTTAAAAAGTTATTATTACATTTTTAATGCCGGCGTGTAGTGTTAGACAAATTTGTGGGTGCTTACGGTTGGGCGAAATTCGAGTGATTGCGTGTGTTCATGGGTCAGGACCACCTATTCCCCGGAGAATGTTGGGGTTAGGTATGTTTATTTTTTATTCGAATATATTTTCATGCTCATTTTAAACATTTGTGTTATTAATATCTGAGCTACTCAGTATTCACTCAATATTAATGCAAGTATTATTAGCAAATTTATCTTAGCTTATAATCTTTTGTGACAGAGTAATTCGGTTTTGTTTACCGCCCACCGACGCGGTGAATGGAATTGAATAAAATATTTAGAATAGAGTCCAATCGAAATGCTGTGCTACTCTTTGTATGACAAGAATTGTAATTCAGATTGGTTTCAGACTATGTGTAAATGGAAAATGAAAGAATCTAGTTACAGTTTTCCATATGCGAAAAACTTCGGTTCTGAGTGAATGAAGCTTTCAGGCGTGCATCAACTTTTTAGTACTTTTTCCTTCATCCAATTTTTATTTCACACCTAACTAAATTCCTTCACAGTACTGTGCAAAACTGCGGAAAAAATTGATATTCTTCACCGTTCCAACGACTTTTAGTTTCCTCGCATCTGAGGAACTGTGAAAAACTTTGGTTGGCAATGAATGAAACTGTATAAAATATTGGGAATGCAGTCCAACCGATGTAATTTGCTACTCTCTGCTGGACAAGAATTGTGATTGAGGTGTCTTTCATACGGTAAAGGTACAAGTAAAGAATGTGATTACAGTTCTCCATATGCAAGGAACTGCCAATAACTTTGACTAAACTTTCTACGCAATACCGCATTCAGTTTTGTTTGCCGCCAACCAAAGTTGTTCACAGTTCTTCGCAGGCAAAAAAAAAGTTTAATTTTTTTCAACTGTATAGAAAAGAAACTTGCTTTAATACGCCAAGTATTTAAGGCCTTAGGCCACAGTAACGGGTAGAAAATCATGTGCGAATTTAACAATATTTTTTCGTATGAAAAAGTGATTCACTCATAAAATTAATTTCACATCTATTTAGTATGAATATCAAGCTGTTAAAAAATATTTTTTTTTTCGATTTACAAAATGGCCGACTACTCAAAACTTCTCGAAACATCTTTTCTCCAATTGGCGTGACAAAGAACTTCAACAATTTTCACTCGATTTACTTCAAATTTTATAGTTATGTTCCTAATTGCATATCGCAGAGAAGTACGTACGGAATTTCTGATTAATCGAAAACTTTTCATTTTATGAGCAGTTATAACGAAATTTTTCACTGAAAATTTATTTCTTAAGTTCAAATACCTAAAACTTTTGCATAAAACAATATTTTACTAATTCCGTACGTACTTCTCTAGGTATTCTAATGCAGATTGACGAGAATTTTTGTTTTTTGTTCTAGGTAAAAAATTGTGGATGCTAAATGTCAGGCCACGGAGCGCCTAAATAAAAAGATAACAAAAGAAAATATTTGTGGTCGGCCATTTTTCACATCGGGAAAAATATATATATTTTTTCTATCAGCTTGATATTCATACTAAATAGATGTGTAATTGATTTGATAAGTGAATCGCTTTTTCATACGAAAAAAAAATTGTTAAAATCGCCCATGATTTTATACCCGTTACTGTGGCCTAAGGTATTAAGAGTACTGTGAAACACTGTGGCCAGGGTAATAGAATTGAGACAAAGAAAGAAATACTACAAATTAAAGTCATTGCGTAGGCCTCAAAAGCTTCTTCCAATCCGAATCAAAGGTCGTTTTTTCAATTTTTTTTGCCTACTAGATTATTTATTTGGGATTCGGAGAAAAGGTATGTTATTAAGCATACATGTAATTTATTTCGTGTAAATTTTTATGAAAAAAATTAACTTACCAACGCCAGTGAGGTATAATAGAGTCTGTATGTATGAAAAATGTGGTCCAACGGCCGGATCGATAACTTGATAATTGTTGGCCTGGAAGATAATAATAAGAAAGTTTCGTAACCCATATAAATGTAGTTCTTGTTGTACGTAGCCGTTTAAAATAAAACGTCACAAAACAGAGGATGTTCAAAAAAAGCGTAATTTCCATATGCATATATAACGATAGCTGCTGCAATTACGGAAATTTTTGTTTTTTCACGATGTCGCGGTGTTTATCACGATGTCGAAGCGTCGTTGGGATCGAATGAAAATTCTTTTTATTTAACTGCGCAAGTATTTATTTGCATATCGGTGCTATTACAAACACTCCAAAGTTCTATATGATTATCATTAGAGGTCTACAAACCAAATTTACCAAATAAAAAAATTAAATAGATTTCTCGTTGCTCCGATGCAAACACCGTTAAAAGAATCCTCATTGCGCTCTAGTCCAACGTTGCAAAAGAATTTTGATTCTGTCAATCATAAGAATGGTCAGAGAAATTTTATATCCGTCTTTTAGCTGGAGACGCAATTCTTCATGTTCTTATGTTTTGTATGTACATTTATATCCATAAATTTATATGCCAAGTAGAGTCGCACGGTGCCTCTACTTGGACGTCTCAAAGAAAAGTTTCAGATAAAAGTTGTACGGTGTGAAGGGGGCCATCAAATGCGACCAATGTTTTTTTTATTTCGGTGGAGGCGCACAGTGAAGGTCACCTCGACTTTTTTTAAACGGAATGGTACACTTTTTTCAACCATCTTGTGGAGCACCTCAAGCCGTATAAACAACATTGGGCGGTCAAAGTCGTTCAAGGTCATTCAAGGTCAGTATCGATAATACAAGTATTAATGTGTGGTGCGGCATATGAAAAAATAGAATTATTGGCCCACACTTCATTGATCGTAATCAGACTGGAGTTAAGTATGCTGCTTTTCTGGAAGAAATATTACCTGTGCTGCTTGAAAATCCAATCTTGTGGGATGGGCAAAAACTCTGGTATCAACGTAATGGTTGTCCAGCTCGTTTTGCACGGATAGCTCGCAATGTTGTCGACCGAAAATTTGGTAATAAGCAGATTAGCCGAGGATCACGAAGAGGCTGGCCTGCTCGGTCATCGGACTTAACTCCACATGATTTTTCATCATGGGGGACGTTAAAGGATAAAGTTTATCAAGATATGCGCACAACACTGGAGAACATGCGAGAACGCATTGGCAATGCGTGTAACAGCATACTGACCTTGAATGACCTTGAACGACTTTGACCCCCAATGTTTTTTATGCGGCTTGAGATGCTCCACAAGATGGTTGAAAAAAATGTACCATTCCATTTTAAAAAGTGGAGGTGATCTTCACTGTGCGTCAGCGTCTCGACCAAATTTAAAAAAAAATAACTGCACTCAACGGCCCCCTTCACACTGGACAACTTTTGTCTGGAATTTTTCTTTGTGACGTCGATAATTACCGAGTTATTTCGAGTGGCAGAGATAAGAGGGACACCCTGTGTATATATATATATACTACCGGCCAAAAGTTTTTTTCAGACGGTTCAGATAATTGCAAAACTCGATAACTGGATAATTGCCAAATAATGTTAGAATAATATAATTTATTCAATTTATTACTTTACGAAGATACTATATAGCTCTATATAATGAATAATATTATTCTAATATAATTTTTGAATTATTTGAAATGTCTGAAAACTTTTGGCCGGTAGTGTATGTACAACGAATCTGCACATTTTCGAGAAAGTATACACCGAACGCACGCACATTTCAAACAACGTGTAGGTCTCACGAGAGTCCAGGACTTGGAGAGAGAAAGGGCAGAACAGACGAGAGACCCGAGCGAGGCCGTTGTTGGAAAGTCTCTCAATTAAGGGTCTCTCAATTTGGTGTGTCGAGAGCCAGAGAGGGATGCAGGAGGGCAAGGGAGGATCTTCGAGGATAGTTTCCGTGATTCGTGGCCTTACAAACATGTCTAGAGCTGTGAGCACGATGGCTGGGTACATGTTCTAGCTCTCTCACTCCCTCTTTTTCTCACTATGCACGAGGGCCGGGGCATTTGAATACAAGTGCAGGCGTGGAGTTGAACATGAGTGAGTGTGAGTGTGTGTATGTGTGTGTGTGTGTGTGTGTGTGCGCGCGCGTGTGTGTGTGGTGTATGTGTATATATATATATACATAAGTGTATATAGATGTATGAATGTGTGGCTGGAGGCTGAGTGCCTTGCAGACTCGCCAAGTTCTCCTGCAACGATCGTTATCCGTAGAAAGTCACTGTACTCGTGGAGATTACCTCGATCTCTCGAGCTAGAGGAGTTCCCTCGCTAGCCCCATAGGCTTTAATTGCTGCTCCTGCAGCTTACAACGAGTACGAGGACGACGAATAACCGAAGAGCTCCCCGTATAGCTCCTCACAAATATCTACGGCAGCAAGCATTATAATCCTAGCTATAATTCCTCCATCTCTTTATCTCTGTCTCTGTCTCTGTCTCTGGCTCTGTCTCTGCCTCTGCCTCTCTCTCTCTCTCTCTCTCTCTCTCTCTCTCTCTCTCTCTCTCGCCTCTGTCAACCATACTCTTAATCTTTATATCTCATTCTCTCATTCTCTCTTTCTCTATCCGAATCTTACTTTCTCAATTTTTTCCTTCCTTAGTCCCTCTTACCTTACAAGCTTTCTAATTTAAAACTCCTTAGAATACCCGTCGTTCGGTCAAGCGCTCTTCCCTACTATCCGTACTCTCACAGCATATTTTATCATCATGACGTGTTATGCGCTCGTCCATCTTTCCAACGATCCAACAGTCATTGTTATCGGAGCCCAAATAGTAAATGTGCCTTTACACTAATATTGTCATCGTCTTATGACATATGGATCATCATTTTGAGCCCTGAGGCATTGTTGAGCCCGGAGGTCCCATGTTCCCCTGCCACTTCCCGGAGTACGCTCCCACGCATCGAGAACATATTTGACCTTCGCTCTTTTTCGAACACCGTTGTTTGATGGTTCTATTTTCTTTGTTTCGAAAAAACATCTCGCATTATAGAATTGTTACCCGACGATTTGGAATGGTAAATAAAGTTGGAAATAAATTCCTCATTAGATAAGTATAATATTAATACTAATATTATTATGGCTATTAGTGATAATAATGATGATAATATAAGAATAATAATGACAGTGATATAATAATCGTAGTAGTGGTAGTAGGAGTACTGATAATGCTAACAATAACGCTTCATAAAAAAACATACTGCCAAAATCCTCGAAATTTAAGAAATGTTAAAAAAAGGAACAAGAAATTGCCGATTACGAAACTAAACCCACTACGGTCACTTTCTAAGATTCACTGTGATCCTGTAACACGGGAAGCAGCTCACACGATTGAGTCGTTTCTTCCTCGAGATGTAATGACGCGCGGTCGCGACGTTTCGATAGTTAGCCGTTCTAAGTCTAGACCTGTCTAATCTCCCTCCCTCTGTCTTTCTCTCTCTATCGCCCCGTACATCGGCTACGTATCTATCGGCCAGTCTTATTCTCACCTCCCTTTTGATCTCTTGACATCCAGATCTCTCGGTCGTATCCGTTTCCGATCTCACTTACGTACGGGCTCGACAGCTGTTCGACTACATAGCTACACACACACACACATATGTATATATATAAACATACACGCACACACATACAGGTATTATTACGAACAGACACCATAAATAAGTTTCCACCGTCTTTAGCATTTTCGCAGTGTAAATGCAAAATCGCGCGTAATTTATGCTGGCAAGCAACACGCCCGCCGCTACGACCCCCGCGGCGAACTTACAACGGCTTCATAAAGCCGCTCATGCCGAACGTTTGCCTCTTTTATATATGTACATTTACTTATATATATATATATATATATATATATATATATATATACACACACGTGTATTCATAAAATATATATTTATGCAAGTAACATCGTACTCACACTCTCGTTCTCGTTTTCTCATTCTCTTTAATGTATCCGCACAATTCTCGCTTTTGCCTCCTCCCGTGCCAACTTGTCTACAATTATCGCCGATACTGATAACTCAACCCTGTACGCGTATCCGTACGTGTGCTTAACACTCGGTGGGTAGACAGTGTGTTTGCTCCCTTGTACTCAACGCGATTATGCATGTATCTATTTATCGCGATGGACAAACGATATGACGCTTTTATCGTGCCGGGTATAAGTCTACCGGAATTTCCGAAGGAATGATCTATGCGCCCGCGTAGCTCGCGTATGAATTTCTTCAATACGTTGCCACAATGCCACCCTATCGGAGGAAACGACACTGGATACTCGATACGCGCTTCGATCGGACTGCAGGTAGAATCAAACGAATGTCAAGGATTGCTGCTTTGAGAAAATGATTGTAGATTTAGGATGGTGTTGAAGTTTGCATCATTGGAGTGCCACCAAGATTTTTCCTGTTTTGTTGATTTCTTTATCTTTATTTTTATATACTATTTTTTTGCAGATTTTGGGTGAAGATTTTTACTCATGATCCTAAAAAATGGTCCAGTGATTTAGGTAGCCTTAATGTGCCAAAAACAAAACGGCAATACGAAAACAATTTGGTTACATTTGGACGATGGGAACTTCAACACCATTTCCGGTATTACGAATAAATATTTTACAATTAGAAATGGTACAATTTATAAAGGGAAAAATTAAGAAATTGTTACGATGTTGAAGTTTGCATCGGTGGAATGCAGGGAAAATTATTTTCTATCATTTCGTTTCTTCATGTTCTTCATCATTGAAAAGCTTACCATGCAAATGTAGGCTATAGATCGTAGATGAGTAGCCTAAAATGTAGATGAGTATCCTAAAAAAGTTTGGGTGGTTTTTTAGCCGAAATTTGCCAAAAAAAAGGTTGTGCTACTAAGCTTTCGTTGCGTTCCATCGATACAAACTGGAGTCTCATGATTCAGGGGAATCGAGTGATCGGTTGAGTGGAATCAATTGCGGAGAAGACTAAAAACGAACCGAATGACGTAAGGTTGAATCTTGTTTGGCTGGTTGGACATGCAGTAACGAAGATACTGAAATTTACTTTACTGTGGTCGACAAATCGCATCAACAAACGCCTTTTGTATCAAAAAGACAAAAACTTTTTTTTCTCCAGATTTACATGCGACCAATAGACGTTCAAGTACCCGGTTGCTGCAAATTCTACTATATGGGGTTCGAGTTTTTTTTTGTGTAGTTGAGTCTCAAAATGTTTTGTGAAAAGTTGAGAATCGCACCGGATGTTCAACGTCAATGGCTGCAGGAGCGAATAATTGGGGTCGAGCGTTTTATTAACGATCTTGGAGGGATACGGAAATTTTAGACGTACATCCATGTTCTGAAATTTCAATAGCAAAATTTCGGTAAGTTCCCCAGGTTCGTTTTCGAGAAAAAAACACAAATGTAACCTAGGCAAGTTGCCACAGGTTCTTGTAAAAAATCATGAATTAAACAGGAATTTCATCCTGAGTCAGAGCACAATTTATACATCAACATCAAAATATATCAGCAAACGATACGACCTGCGGTTAAACTCACGATTTTCCATAAGAAACGTTGCTAAATTGCTTAGATTAATTGTCCCTCGTAAACGATGTATCCGAACCCCCTGAAACTTCTACCGGTCTTGAGTTGAACTTTTATCGGGTAAATCGACTTCTGCAACCAAAACTAGTATCCTTGATCCTTCGGTGAAATACTCGACGCTGCTCAGCCGTCGGCGGCGCATGTTGTGATTCCAAGAGGCTCGATTATTCCTAACGATTTCAGATATTTCACAACTACATACCTGTGTATCCTTACGCGATAGACGAGAGCTGTGACGTCGTGGATACCTCTTTGCAGGAAAGTGAGAGAGTTTTTTCACTCGTTTGCGAAAGAGCTCTAAGTGAGTGAGCTTATTAGTGCACGCAATCGATTCACAAACAAATGTGCATTTATACGTGTGCACACACACACTCTCTCTCTCTCTCTCTCTCTCTGTCTCTCTCACACACACACACACGCACACGCACAAAATTGGTCAATACGAAAAAAAACCTCAACACCATATCTTCTCGCGATTTTTATTGCTTGTGTTATCGTTACGAAGTGCAGCGTTGGCGATAAATTAATAATCAAATGAACCCTAACGCAAATGCGTTAGCTTTTAATCAAAAGTTCAAAGTTACCAAAATTTAGATGATGAAAAACCATACTTATAGCAGTCTAAATGGCTTCCAATAGCTGTAAAAAACTTCTAACGAACAGTACATACTCAAAAGCGAAAAAACCATGCTACAGTAAAACTCGAAAAAAAATTGAATTATGCTTTTTTCCTCGAAAACTAAAGAAGATCGTAGAACATGGGGGTGATTCGGAAAGCAATTGGTACTAGGCATCTGGATTTTCCTTTTGGACGTTACTTTTCGTGCCACCGTGTATCCAAATATATGCAAGTAAAGACCGCGTTACCGCATCGTTTCGACATATCCGAGATATTATAAATAATGGGAAGTTACGCTCCAGGTAACGCGGAATCGAAGCACGTGGTTACCAGGAGAACAGGTGGGCTTTCGTTCGTCACGTATATCTGCATGTCCCTGTTGATACGCACATTAAGACGCAAACGTCGTTCTATATATATATATATGTATATATAACAAGCAGTCCATATGGGAAAATAACGAGAGTCCATACTTCACGCGCAATACCTTGTTCCCTCTCTCTCCCTCTCTCCTTCTTTCCCAGAGTTCTGCGCAGAGCACTGGGAAAATCACAATTGAAAAATCATAGGTACTGTCCTATGCGTCGGATCTCACTTGCGTGTACTTCATATATATATTTATTTTATACCCACATATGTGAGTGTATATGTACATCTACATACCGCATCCAGCTAATTCACCCGCGGTGAAGCCGAGCGCATAATCGATGAGCGAGCATTAATTCGCACCGACTGACTGATTCTCTCCACGCACACACGTGTGCACGCGCTCGTCAGAATCGATTGCGGGGGGGGGGCACCTGGAAGGGTTCACGCAGGTTCATGGCCCGCGAGTACCACTAGGCAAAGAAAAATGATAAGAAATAACGCTAACTCCAGCAAAATCACGTAGGAAGGCCCCGTGAACGCTGCTCTCCCATCGAATTGCCGGCTATTTTTTCCGTGTATTTGCTCTACACGGAGTTTGCGAGTGGTGCATGCTAAATGCATACGTGTGTACGTGTGTGCGGTTTGCACGGTACATTTGTAGGACGTACCTGCCGTATCGGATGTATGCACATTCGATTCATCCGAGTGGATATCCTAATATACATATAGATATGTATATGTATGTATATCCAGACGTGCGGGCAATAGTGCATTCGACTAGAGGATTATACTGGTACGCTCTTGAGCCTCGGCTCCGTGGCGGGGCGAAATTAATAGCCCGATATTAATTCTCGCTGATTTCCTCGCGAAATGACTAGTTGCTTGATTCCATCAATCTACTAGAAAGAGACGGAGAGAGTGAGTGCAAGAGAGAAAGCGAGAGAGAGAGAGAGAGAGAGAGAGAGAGAGAGAATGGTAATAACATAGTCGTGCTTCAATCGCGGAGGCTCCCTGGCTGCACCAAACGGGTGTGGATATATGTACGTACATACACCCGTGTATAAGGACATGGTCAAATTTGGACAGTACATATTATGTATATATGGTTTATTGTTGAATGAGGCGATCGTAACTTTTCCTATTCGTAATATGCATAAACAGAGAAACACAAGTACAATTATGAACGTCAAATTTGCATGGTTGGAATGTGACGAAAATTCATTTTTTCCGATCATTAACTTGTTTTTCCATTCTTTTTGGCCGTTTTAGGCTATGAGAATCAGGCGAACGTCTTTTCGAAATTTTACCACTTTATTTATGTAAAATATTTTTGGTGATAACAGATTTGAAGAAAAAAAACAAAAGGAATTTTTGTTGCATTCCAACGATACAAACGTCAAAACTATGAGAATTGGTGTGTGGGGAAAAAAATAAGCAAACAAAGAGAATTGATTTGAGGAACTCGACGATGTCGTTATAAATTGACGACATTTCGGCGAAATTTCAAACTGGAATGTTCATCAATATTTTTTGGCTGTGTACATACAGTCATCGAATGATGTTGAAGTTTGCATCGTTGGAATGCAACGGATTTTTTGTTAATTTTATATTTCTTTATCTTCAAAATTATCCAAAGCCGTTATTGCCAAATGAAGTGGTTAATCTCTAATAAGAATTTTTTTAAACGTTTGAATGACTTTCACAGTTCAAGACGGCAAAAAAATCGGAACAATTAAAACGAATGTATTCCCATTGCACTCCAACGAGGCAAACTTCAATGTGTAATCGAAGAATGATCTACAAGTGTGCGCATATGAAATGTCATTCTATCTATGCGATGAGGAAAGGTCATAAACGCGTCTCCGGGACGATGTCGGGATGAGTTTGGTTTCTCCAATAAAATCTTTCCGCTCAGCTGTATAAGGATGATTTTATTCACGAATTCTCTGATCGGTTGTCAATCAATCGCAGTGTGGTAACTATCGGGGAGATACATTCTCGTAAATTGGAGACTATATAAATTCGCGTAAAACGATAAAGATGAATGGCAGGTCGGGACCGCTATTCGATGCAATTTCCGCGTTGTAATCTTTGCCCCTAGTAGAAAGAGAGAAAGAGAGAGAGAGAGAGAGAGAGAGAGAGAGAGAGAGAGAGAGAGAGAGAGAGAGAGAGAGAGAGAGAGAGAGAGAGAGAGGGAGAGAGAGGAGGCAGTGGAATATATGTGGCCATGGTAAAAGACAAGGCTCAATGGAAGACGAGATGGAAGAGAAAGAGAACGTGAGAGATGGAAGTGAAATAGCAGAAGCCGAGGGATCAGAATGTGCCTGGGACGGATACAAAGCCACGTCCACGATGGTCCGCGTCCTCGCAGTAGCTTATAATGGAATAGTTCGTGGTTCGCGGAGCCGTGAGCGATTTATCGCGACCATTTCCGCGTCTTGGCGAGAATCATCCCCGCCCCCGTGTGCCGCGATCCTCTTTTACCCCTCTATGCCTGCCGAAGTCCTTACCCAAGCTGCATCTCCTCGATGAAGCCCACACACACACACACACACACACTGAGTTCGTAACAACTGACGACACGAGCAGTTACTCACCACTCGATAAAATAATTGGCGAGTAGACTGGACTGGCGCACAGACAAAAAAGTTGATTCTCGAAAAAGAAAAATTGATCGTAATTAACTTTATTGAAGTGACACTAGATTCGCAGCCATACGGAATGTAGACGTATAGGAATCGGACAGGTTTGAAGCTAACCCGAAAGATCTGCCGTTTTGTGGTTGAACCTGAGGACGTTGAAGTTTGCATCATTGAGATGCAGTGAAAGTTATTCTTCTATCTCGTTTGGGTTTGCTTGGGTCTAGGCCAAAAGCAGTAAATTTTTTCTAGGCTCAGGATGCGAGAATGATTCGATCGTTTTTTTTATATCCTCACTAGTGGTTTACAACCTACAGGTGGGGGAAAAGATTGGAGATGGTAATGTAATAACTTCGAGCTATTCAGCTAATAACACGAAAGGGGAAACAAAAATCGAAAAAAAATCGTTGCGTTTCGAGAATGGCGGCTACAATATCATTGAATAGGATGAATAAGAAAAATAGACAACCTACTAAACCGTTTGTCGCGCTTTTGTTGAAGCGTTAATGTATCGCGGATGAATTTTAAACTGCAACTATTTGCAAACTCGTGACTTTTGCAATCAGTGCCAGTTAATTGATTTTGAAGTATTTTTTTTTATCGATAGCAATGAAGCGTATTTGAAATATTTTTCATGTCAGTGTCAATGAAGGGTGCATGTGTGAAGTATACTTGCGATCAATGCCATTGAAATGTGTTTGGAGTAACGAAATCAAGTCGTGAAATTTCCTGTTTCCAACAATTTCGATTAGATATTTTAGCTACAGTTTTTCCAAAACAACAGCATTGTCCGTGCATTGGAAACATTCTGTCACTATTTTAAAACCGCATACGCAGTTTACGAAGTCACATTGGCTATCACGCGGAGAGACCTCACTTTACTACTCGCACATTAAAGTGTATTGGATTTGGATTGTTCCCAACGTCTTCCACACCCAACAGCTCTTCGTATTTCTTTTCTTCTTGCAAATTAAGCAAATCCGTTACCTAATCCAAGAACAATGGACCCAACAAATGCCAAATCCTTGCCAAAATTCTATTTAAGCACGCGATCGAGTTGTCAGCGTTTCGAGAGTTGCTAAAAGTAAAACAAGTGCCTGGTTCAATTCCGTCTCTTTTTCTTCGAATGTGAAAAGAACAAAAAGAATACGGAGTTCCGCCGAATGGCCAGTGACTGTGAGAGCATTGATCGGAGTCGTCAGTGGTGCACATCGTACACAGTCGAAGGATATACATAGCGACTTGCATACGTATATACAGTCAGGAGGAAAGGTGAATCGGCTGACGAGGTCGTGGCCGCGTGCGCGCATATCCAATCCTAACGACGTCCTTAAAGATCGCGGAGAGGCTTATTGCTCGTAAATTGCATATGGCTCCCGAGACCCGCTTTCCCGTTATACATTTACCCCTCCTCCCTTCACCTTCGTGAACGACAGATATGAGAGTCCCTCGTGCTCAATATCGCAAGCTTTTCCTCCGCGCGAGGGTCATCATTTTTTAATCCTGTTCATTTTTTCATGTATCGCGCCATTGGTGTGTTACCCCCTTAACTGCTTGATTGATGCATCAAATGCACGCAACCGGATACAAAGAGGTAAATAGGTATTTCTCATTATCGAGTCTCTCGTCATAGACCGCGGCTCCGAACCTCGGCACATGAGTCAGCCTCAGAAATCACAGAGATCGTTACAATTCCTTCCCATGTACACGTATTCTGCATAACCATGTAAAAAAGCACAGGATTTTTGCTGTAGTTTATTTTCCGCGTCTGGACACTCCGAGAAATCAATACCCGGAATGCGCGATCGGGCGTAACGATTCGTTCCCTCGTTGCACTATATAGAGTCACATATATGCAGAAGCTGATACATTCGTCACGAATCCACATGATACATCCGGGCACGAATGTGCACCTCGTGTTTAACAAGGCAAAAGGCTTTTAGTCTCGCTTGTATCGATTTCACTGGAATCAAAAACGCCATGTATTCGAATTACGCAGCATTTCTGTGATCGTTGATTGCGTAATTGGCAGCTGACCCAGTAAGATTGCTCTTTAGCGAGCATCAGATGCCAGGTCCGTCGCGCGCTCATGACTTCTTCAATGAGCTACTTCAATCCGAAGACATCCAAACTGAAGGGTTTCTAATGGAAAACCGACCGATATCGGAGCGAAAGAGCTGACCCAAAGGTCAGAACCAATTGTTGGAATGCCCACTTTCGGAATGGACAACGAATCAGCTTCTTAAACAGTTGATGATCCATTTTTTGCAACCCCAACAATCTCTGCTTTCGAAACTGGTTAGCAAATGGTACGAGCTTGAGTGAATAGACGTCAAACTGCATCGATTTGTCTAACTAACGCATCTACTACATATTCTCCAACAACTTTTTCGATCCTAGATGTTGTTCTGTGTTTGCTTATTCGTTCATTGTACACTTCATCGACCCGTGTGTCCGCTTATATGGAGCTGTTACATCACTCCAACGGTAAACATTACGACAAAAGACTGAAAGACCATGTCCAGAAGTGCCAGCTTGCGATGTTCGCGAACATTGCATAGCCATAACGGTATCCAAATGCCCTTTCTCCATCATACATGATGGGAAGTATCAGAGAAGTTTTAGACCCAACGGGATAAGACGGACTACCTGCCTCAACCTGTCGTTTGTATGTGTGAAAATGTGGGGGTGCCCATGCTGACGGATGGGCACTACGTCTTGCATATGCATGGGTATCGAAGGGAGTCACTCTATGGAGCACAAGCAAGATTCCATTCGCCGCTACATCCGTGATACATCGGCAAGCCGGTCGTCGTCGGCGTGTAGCGCGTGTACATCTGCGTTTGCCAGAATTGAGAAGCGGCCAGAGAGCAGCAGTCAGCGAGACAGCGATACCTGCTGCTACTTCTGCTGCAGTTGTTGGGCTCACGTGCCGCAACGTGCGCTGGAACGTTGCATTTTACGAGAGCGGATCGTTGTCTCTCCGACACAGCGATCCTTTGAGTTCTGTGCTGCGGCAAAAGCCCTGGTAAGGACATCGATCTAACTACAGTTCCCTCGATAGCAGAGAGAGAGAGAGAGAGAGAGAGAGAGAGCCCGATCAACCCAGCCCTACAAAAGGCTCATGCAGATCGGGTGACGTATGTACCATATGTACGAAGCCATATGTACACCGAATAGATGTGGAACTGCGGAAAGGAATTCCTGAATTAAGATTCGCGCAAAAAAAAGTTTGATTTATTGATCATTTTTTTCGCGAATCGGCGTCTGCTAAGATCAATTTCCCCATTCAATGCTGATGGTACGTTGATCAGGCAATATTCCATGCAAAGTGAACACTCTCTGGTATCTTTGACTCATATGTTTGCTGGATGGATGTAGAATCACAGAAAAGGCTTAAAAACGCCATCGACAACAAAAATTCGCATCCTTCAGTATGGACAGCATTTCCCTCAAGGCTAACGCGGTTTTTATCTACAAAGTGTTGCAGACATTATATTCGCAATAAAATTTTCAATGAATGAGAAAAAAAGTCGTAAACTTTTATATACTATGACGTTTTCTTCAACCTGCACCAAACACAATGCCGTACATATTGAGGTTTATGATTTTTTTTCTCACCAATGGAAGTGTGAAGAATTGTGCGAGCGATCGGATTCTAGAAGTTCTTTGGGTGAATAGGCTAGCAATTAAAGTGAGTATTAAGGACATCTCATTGCTGACGTTCTGTGCGGATGGAATTCTTTGGAGGGTTCCAGTAGAGCACTCCATCCAATAGACTTTTAAGGGTCTGCATGAACTTGAAATTTCAGAAATACAATTTTTTACTACATGGTTTTATTGCTTCGGTTCTTAACTTTAATTTGCAACAAAGATTTGGCACAAAATCCGCAAAGTTTCATTTTAAAAGGCCGTGCACTTTAGGAGATTGTCTTTTCGCGTGTCTACGATGGCGAATAGCTGCACACACAATACCAGATGAATAAGACGAGAGCGGCTAGCCTGCGCGTATACAAAACCGATTGCTGAGAGACGCTCAACGGCGAGTGGGAAATGCTTATATAAATCCATCTCCACCCGACTGGCCTTACGAGTACTCGCGGCACATTAAACCAGGATTTAGAATCGGTCCGCTCGTCTCGAAGGACTCAAAGCTGTACCCGTCACCACTCACTATCCTTGCGCCTCTTTTCACATATTTCGCGAGAGCCAATATCACTCTGGTGGCTTGCACCGGGAATATAAATAAAAACAGTTATTCGAATCTCTATTAGCGTCATTATCACAGCCCCTTATATATATGTGTGTGTGTGTATATACTTATTTATTTATTTATTTAATCCTGTATTTATATGATTTCTGAAAAACTGACTAACTTAATGAACGAACTGAGACATGGTATTATTTGCATGGTTGGAATGCTGCAGCGAAAATTCTTTTTTATATTTTTATTTCCCCATCTTTTCGATTATACTAACATAGATTTTTACAGCTTTCGGTCGTAGATTTTCTAATCAACATCTCGAAGAATAGTTGCAGAATTTTTATAGCCAAATCTGCAAAAAGAAATTTGAGTAATTCTAAAACATTAATTTCCATTGCATTCCAACGATCGAAACCTCAATCTCATCGGAAAATGTACAAAAAATGTTATTTTTGTCCAGTCAATGTAGTACTAAATTTACAATCAGCTGTCAAATAGTAGTTTCCATGTCGAAAATTAAAGGTTATGTGCATCTATCGGCTGCTGAGGAACTTATATGACAAGCCTATTTATGGCCTCATTTAAAGCCTTAGTAGGGCCTCATCAGGGAAGGCTAAATACTTCTGGCCCGATCGGAGCCGGATCAGGGTGTCCGTGATAGGTGTTACCCATATCACACTCCGATCGGGACCCGATCGTGATCAGGCCAACCCAAAGAAATTCTACGCGGGCAGTGCCGATCTCAGAGAGACCGGCACGAGGCCTCAAGACCCGCGTGTGTTATACATGTCACGTGTATAACGTCACGTAGCTCTCGCGCTCCACCCACGCGTGTATTTCTTTATTTCTTTGTCGAATCTCCGAATGATGATCTCTTGGAGGCATAATTTCGGTTGAAGGAGGGGGGGAGCTGTATATAGTGTTCTATGCCGAGGTGGCCCATGTGTGCTCGAGGATTTGACGAGTCATTCGAAGGTGTCGAAGGAATTCGTCGATCATCTTTCAGTGCGCTCTTTCAAGTTGCCACAATATATCTCGTAATAATAATTCGGGCTCTAAAATTAATGCCTTTTTAATCCCGAATTACCCGTTAATACGTGGAACCCAATTAAACGATAATGATAGTGCGTTTTATCGGCAATTTTGGAACACCGAAAAAAAGAAGCTATCGGGGAGAATAAAAATGAGGATCGAGGGCGGCAATGCAAGGACCGCCTCTTGCCGCGATACTGTCGCCCGTTCTGGGCATTAAAAGTTAACAGGCATCGGTCGAGAGAGAGAGAGAGAGAGAGAGAGAGAGCTCCCCTTATCCGGTCAAGAGATCGCACTCGCGCGCCCATTTATCGCGTAAATTGTGGTCCAACTGGGCGGACTCCCAAGATCATAAAAAAATGAAATAAAGTAGAAAAAACAGCATGTTTCGACTTTGATTTACGAGCTCTCTTGACCGTCCCACCCCTCTTTTTTCTCTCACTCTCTTTCTCTTTCAGCCCGCGTATCTCCGGCATTTTTTATTGTTTCTGTCTTTCTTTGAGTATAATTCTCACTACTCTTTCTCGCTTCCACATTGCCACCCGTTATAATGCGTCATATACGTCAACCGCCATAATTACAGTTATGCACGCCGAATGAAAAAGCAGCGATACGAGAGAGAGAGAGAGAGAGAGAGAGAGAGAGAGAGAGAGAGAGAGAGAGAGAGAGAGATCGCGAGTAGCGAACGAATGTCTCGAGGCAACAAAATCGCGAGACGACTCTTCCTCGTCCGACTTTTTTTTTCACTTTCCCACACGATTCCACCTCGAACCCTACACCATAAGAAGCTTTGTACCGATCGAGCAAAATTCTTCATGCGATTTGTACCATGAGACGACTTGTCCAGAAAAAAAGAAGACCCACCATCGTACTGTACAAATTGATTGATATTAAAACGTGCCTCTTTGACATGCTACGAAAATTACTCCTTCAGAAACGACCAAATCGGTTTTTCCGATATTAGGGCTGAGAAAAACATTTCCGAGTTTTTTTTTGCATCTTTGTCCGGAATTCACAATCCGAATGTTGAGAAAAGGATTTCGGACAATATAGATCTAAAAAAGTATGAAGAAATAAAATATGGGACAAAAAATAGAGAAATTTAAATTGAATACGAATGTTCATTGCGTTCCGAACACACCATCTTTAACACTCTGTATCTTGAACCGAAGTATACAAAGTTTTTTTCATAGAATTTATGAGAAAAAGCGTAAAAGTGTCATTGTCCCGTTTTCAATCGCTAAACCAATTATCGTCGAATCCTCGGAACGATAGTTCGTAATTATTCAGGAGTGGGGCTCCACCTTCAAAAAGTCTGTGAATTTTTTCATTCTTATGAAAGGACTTGTCAAAGTTCTTTCATAAGTTCTAACACTAAGGTAATTCTTCTGGAAGTGAAGTTCAGAGATAAGTCCAAGATAATTCCAAGATAATTCTATGATTATTCTAAGATTATTTTAAGATAATTTTACGATAATTTTAATTCAGTTTTAAGATAAGTCTAATATATTTCTACGATAGCTCTAAGATAATTCTAAGACAACTTCAAAATACGTTTAAGATTACGCTGCGGCTAGCCGTCCGATTATCGGACGAATAAGCGTATATTATTCGTCCGGATAGCAGCTCAGTTCACGCCGTTCACGCTGTACAACGCCCCAAACAAATAAACCCAAACAAACAAACCCAAACAAACCAACTCAAAGAAGCCAACCCGAACAAACCATCCCAAAAAACAAACCCGTATATAAAAACCTAAACCCAAAGAAAACCAACCAAACCAAACAAAATTATAAAGATTTTATTCGGATGAATACGTGTAAATTATTCGTCCGGATAGTTTTCTTCAACCTAAACAATTTAACACATCCTTTCCGAACAACTACGTATATATTATTCGTCCAAATACTAGCTTACGCGTATCGCAATAATATGTACGCCTACTGAAAATAAAGCGTGAACTGACTCGCTATCCGGACGAATAACATACGCTTATTCGTCCGATAACCGGATGGGGAGACACTCCGTTAAAATAATTCTTGTATAAGTTAAGGTCTAAGATAATTATAAGATAAGTCTTATCAAATTTTCTTTCATTTTGATTAAAGATTCTCATAAATTATTATCAATATTACACCGGAGCGCGGTCATTTTTGTGACGAATTCCTCCTTTATTAGGACAAACTGTGTTTCCTAAGTTCCAGGCTCCATAGCTCCAAAGCTGCTCGGCACAGTTCGTTGGTATTTTCTTGGCGAAAGGCTCTGCGCTGCCACAATATTAATTATCATGATACTTTTTTATGACGGGAAGGAAAAAAAACGACCTTCCATTTGAACCCATAGCCTCACCCCTAAATAATCCTCCAATAACTGTGATTGTACATCACTTTTTTTACATAACAATTTCTTAGTCACCTCTTTCCAACGTTCGTGGTTCTCGCGATTACGCCGTGAGTGTACAAAACTTCGGATCGTTATCGGGATCGGAATAAAAAAATCTTTCTTTCGTCATCGAAAACATTTTACTTCGTCGGATGACGTACATATATATACACATATGCACAAAGTATGCATAAAGACGTATGCATATATATATGCACAAACTATGCACAAAGACGTGAGTACGCAGCCTTGAGCAGCCGAGTTAATACAGTGTTACACCAACACAGGCACACGCACACACGCACACGCCCATATCTAAAAACAGATTCTATTTTTCAATCTTAATGTATATTGGCTTTTCCGTATACTCATTTATCGAAGTATGTGTATACATGGCGGAATTGCGTTCTCCGATCCCTTCGCGCCTAGACCTATGAATAACGCAAAGCGATAGATAAATGACGCGGCCAAGATAAATCAATAGGGAATCCACCACGCTACTCTCACTTGCGCGACGTGATTAACCGCGTCGAGACTAGTCGAGGCAAGAAGCGAGGAAGCTTCGCGCGGCACAGCCTCGCACTGTGCGGACGTGCCTCGGTCGCTCGTCGCTACGCTCGCGGCAGCCTCGGTCTGAGCGGTCGGCGGTGGCGCGGGTCTCGATTGCGCGACGCTGAAAGCTGCCGGTGTCATCATTTGCTCGTTCACTCTGGACGGGTCAGGACCACTAGCGTCATCTTCGTAAAATTGTGCACCATGTTGTCGATGACAGTTTCTCATAGCAGGCGATTACAGTCTTCCATATAGTTTTTGTGTAATATCTTCTTCCAGATACATTTTCTGTTCTTACCTTTCGTTGAATTTCGATGTAGCGCCAAAAAAGCTACTTAGGCAGGTGAGTCTCGTACGCGTGGTGCCAGTTGGGCTTCGATGACACTGGCGTGCCTCGGATAATTTATGGATCGCACTTACCGCGCGACGAAGCCTCATGACGGTTTCCCGCGAGCCCGAGGCTGCCTCGCGAGGCGGCTCGGCCAGCCCGGACGCGGCTGTTGCTTATTTTATTTTTATTTACCGTATGTTTGGACATTATAGTATATATATATAAACCGGGTATCCATTTTCATCTCAAGCCTGATTAATCTCGAAAAATACTGCTGCAATCAAGTAGGTTGAGTATAATGTATATTTTAGGGTTCAGAAGGCGACGTTCAAGAAACAATTTTTATCGGTCCGAAATTCAATACAACAATGTTAAGATATCCCACGTGTTTTAGAAAATCGGAAACATGACTTTGTACCACGAAAAAATTGTCAGGCCAAAGCGAATAACTTATATAGAATTTTTTTTCATGACGTTGATCATTTTTATGTTGGAGCACCATTTTTGACTATTTTAGGGCTCTCCAGGATATACCACGAGGCGGTAAAATCTTTAACGCCCCAAGTGTAAGGGTGGGTGTGTCTGTGAGTGTGCGTTTATTCGGGTTACTTTGGGAACCCAGACGAACTCAAACAAGGATTAGGTCTCTGCGGCTCGTAACTTCCGTTATGTGACATTAAAAAACTCATGTCGGCCATCTCAACGTCGCCATTTTGAGTTTTGGATTAAAAAAAAAAAGTTTTTTTCTGAACCCAAACATAAAAGTTTCGCTATACTCCATACTTGATCGGAGCAGTATTTTTCGAGATAAATCATATGTAAGATTCAAAGGGAACACCCGGTATATATAAAATATATGAGTATTCTTTGTGCTGAACAAGCGGTATTTCCTCGAATTGGGCACACGCGACGCGCGAGAACAACAAGTACAGATAATTGTTGCGCCAAAGTGCTATGCTCGATGCCGGCGAGTTTATTTGTGAAATCCTGACTCACAACGGCCTCTTCAGGCGTTACATATATGGGGCTTGGCAAAAAAAAATTGATTTTTTAGGATTTTTTAAATAAAAAAAGACAAGCAACCGAAATGAGATTCGGAGGGTTTATTCTACATGTGTTGATGTAGGTATACAAAAAAACATACATAATGTCGGGTCAGGCGTAGCTGCACTAGCGTTTTGACGATCATTTCCGATAGTTCAGCAGATATACACTTGATTATATGGTTTTAATAATGTGGTTTTTTTTTGTCAAATGGCATCAGTTTGAATAAACATTTTTTTGCTAAACAATCGGCCTTCATTTCATTATAGAAACGACAATTCTTAATGAATTGTTTAAATCGTGTGTACTTCTCCAGAGAATATATCTGAGAAGCTACAAATCAAATTCCAAGTTAATCGGATGACAAGTGCCAGGATTATGCGTTCTCCTGCTTTCAATGGCTTGCACAGAGAAAAATGTATACTAACTTCAACCATATTTCAACCATATTTTATATTACCCTGAGAGGACAATAATATTTTACTGTCATTGTTACTGCCGAAGATATAGTACTGTTGAGGATATTTTAGCAGTTGTGTTAACTATGCTCATATGTTAACCGCAACCAACAATCTTTCAAGCATACGTTGATTGTCAATGCTACATAACATAGTAGGTTTTCATAAAATGGATATTTCCTTGCACTATCAAAAAATAGTGGTTTTTACCATATTGAATGGTATGTCTACTAGATGTATATAATACTTCATGAATTCATAAATTCAAAAATTTTCAATCGAGAGTACTGCCTGTATGATTGTTTATCATAATCTGTTATTCCCTGACCTTCTGAAATGATTCCTATCGAAGAAAATATTTCACCTACATGGAGATTCGAACCTACGACGTACCTGTCTATATTCACGCACGCTGCCACTATGCTACCGGGTACTTATATTATTTCGATCATAGATTTGGCATAACGGATAAAAGTAATTCCAGCTGCAATTCCGAATAGCTGTTACCTCTGATATAGGTGGGATTTTGTACAGATTGCCTTTTTGATAATATATGTCACGGCTTAAATAGATGTTTTGGCACAGTCCGGTAGTTTTTGAAATACCGCATTATAAAAACTGATAAATGAATGCGCTATTATGTCTATATCGATCACAGCGTGCCACCACTGTCTCTATTGACACTTTCCACAAATGATTTACTTCTTCACTATAAGATTACCATAATGTTGTTCGTATAGTCACTTTTCGTAAGATCTTGTAACAGTCTATACTAACAAGTGTTAATGTCACCCATATAAATAGTACAAATTTGCATTGAGAAAAATGTCCATAATATTTATAATAAAAACGCCCATGGTAAAAGTGGGCATAGTAAAATTCATATAGCTTATTGCTACCGCAATCATAATATGGTTATCACAACTATAAGCGTCTATCTAATCATGGCGTTTTCGTAGTGTGTTCTTTATCTCGTATCCCTGAAATAACTATTAACTACTGTAAAAGACTTTACAATATCGATATAGTTAATTCAGTTAATATTTTTACAATAGTTAGTAGTTTTTTCGGGGATAATAGATAGTCGAGCACGCCACCAAAGTTGCATGTTTAGATATATTTTTCGCATATAGTTGTGTTAACGGTATGATCATTATGGTTCCAATAAACTATACAGGATTTCACTGTTCCCTCTTTTGACGTGGGCGTCTTTCGTCATACCATGTACTTTGCTCTCAGTGCAGCATTAGTGTTTGTGCGCCGATTTTGTGATGTAGCCGAATCAACCATATCGATATTGTAAAGCCTTTTACAATAGTGTATAGTAATTTCGGAGATACTAGATAGTCAAACACACCACCACAGCCGCATGTTTACGTATACTTTTCGCTTATAGTTGTGTTAACCATATTATGACTGCGGTGACAATAAAGGATAGGGGATTCGACTATACTCTCTCTTACCATGCGCGTTTTTTGTAAATGATATGCACTTTTCTTTCAGTGTGGTTATCCATGCTTACAAACATATACATATACACACACACACACGACTGCGTTACCGCAATAGTCGGTGGTTACTTAATTAACCGATTAATTCGCCGTGCTCGTAACATTGCCCCATCGCTGCAAGTCTGTATGGACGCTTGTGTGTATGTGCGTTTGCTCCCCTCTCGTGATAACGTTGCCTTTTAAGGATTAACCAAGCCTGGTATAAGTATATACAGGTGGATAGATATGTATGAACGTGTATATATATATATATATATATATATATATATATATGCATTCCACTTCAAGAACCGTCCTCAAAATAGCCAAATGTGCCGATAGCCAACGTGACATGGATATATCGGAAGGAAAATATCCCTTGCCCCTATGCACATCACAGGGCACGAGAATATACCCACGGACTCGACTGAAAAGCCGCAAGAGCTCCAGTCCGTTATAAGAGAGTGCGTGTGTATGCGTTCGTGTGTTAGTATTCAATATAGAGGCCAGAGTAATGGACGGAAGGACCGCCGCCACCTCGTTACGATCCCCATGCCTTAGATGCGATAATTAAAATAGCAATATCGGTAAGCGCTCGAATGAGGAACACTATGGGTATAGCGCGGTCTACGCAGTGGGAGCCACCCAACGCACGCACCGACTGCCTCCGAAGATATCACTTTTCATTTAGTTTCTTACGCAAGATTATTATGAGAATTAATTAATGAAATTTGACATTAGCGAGAGAGAGAAAGAGAGGGAGAAATCGGGAGAGAGATTATATTGAAACTGACAGGCTGTAATGAACGCCGCTGTCACATTTTACGGAAAAATATTGGGCAAAGATTTAGTCGGGATACGGGATGTGAAAAAGGGCCGTGAATAATGTTCGTGACTAGCAGACTCGATGGAAGACATCGGAGGATATATATATATATGAGGGCCAATGAAAAAGTTATCGGTGGTCACAGGTCCGGTGATGCATAGAAAATTTGGAATAGTTTCGATGCCCTTGACGTTCAACATGTACCGGTCAATCTTGGATCCCTTCGAATTAGGAAATGGTCATTGTCGCTTCGGAAAACGAGCCCAGGCTAACCCATTCTGGGCAAGAAGGGAAAGCGTCGTCGCTGTGACACGGTCCCGACGTCCGATCAACCAGCACAGAAAAGCAACGATAGCCTCATTGCTGTTGAAGGATATAATTATCGAACGGAACAAGGCTAGTAATCGGAGATTGGGTTACGAGAATCAATCAAATTAGATTTGATGTGAAACAAGAGGGAAGAGAGAGATTGGATATTTATACGCTTGCGATAGTTTCGAAAGCAGATAAAAAATGAGATGAACATGAAACGATACTGGAGCACGGGCGTCAATGATCGATCGGTTTTACTGTTGTTTATTATTAATTATTTTACAATTAACGAGCGCTTTTCTCAATGTAGTCTCTTCAGAAACGGTATTCAATTTTGTACCGTTGGAATGTAACGAAAATCCTTTATATTTCCATTTACTTGTTTTTTGTTATTATGGAAATTATTTTTTCGCAGATTTATATTGTAGGGTCTAAATAAGTATTTTGAAAGATAGTTGAGAGACAAAGTCTGCCGAAAGAAATTATAGCAATTGAAGAATATTGATTTCTTTTTTACGTGTTAACGATGCAAATTTCAATCTCATCGATTATCAATATTTTTTATGATGAGATTACTGAGGGAGGGGGAGGGGTCGCGCTTTCACACATAATTAATACCATAGTCTTACTTAATTTGAATTTTTTTCGCTGACAAATGTTGATAAACAATGAAGTTATTAATATTTAAAGAAAAATAGGGGAATCGACTTATACTATAATAATCAAACTTTCGGATGACCCGATCGTTTTTTGAAGTTTTGAAAGCTGCCAAAATGCCAAACTGTAGAGACGAAAGTTCGATTTTAAAGCAAAAAGATTTTTAATAATTTGTTATCAACAAATGGATAAAAATATGTAAAAATCGCCCAACCATACGATCGAAACCGTTATAAACAATACTCTTCGAATTTGCAGTGCATCTGCTGAATAGATTTTGAGGTACAATGATCAAGATCGTTAAACTCACAAGGAAACGTCTTGAGGTGTCCAATTTTGAAACGCTCATTATGAAGAAATTTAGCACGTTCATAGAGGCGGTCAAAATAGTTAATATTTATTTTTTTTATCTCCGCGGAACCTCATTTTTAAGGGGTGAAACGTGGCGATAACTCTTTAATGGATCGAGATACGAAGAAACTTCAAATTGCAACGTTTCATTTTCGGAATACTATACATTGGAGATGAGAACGGTGGAGATACCAATAAATTTCATATTCTTTATTGAAAAAATGCAATTTTTAATGCATATCTTCGATAGCTTTCATCTTATTGGGGCGTAAATTTGCAAATGTGTAGACGGTGGAAAAGTAGCGGTTGCATTTTTTATTTTTCCCGATATCTCGCAATCAAGGGTTTGAAACCGCCCTTCGATTTTTTTTGGCCAATACCAACGTATAATCAGCTTACCTTTTGCGATACCCGGTTGAATTCGTGACAATACAAGCTCATATTCGATTTCGCTATTAAATACTTATGTAAAATACACTCGCGCCATCCCTCGCCTCCCCACTAACAAGAAAAACGCGCAAGGGTCTTGAGGGTATTGAAAAAATCGCAAAAATGAATGTAAGTGAAAATGGAAGTAAAATGAGTCAAAATATTCGATACGAGATTTTTTGTTTCGACGGTAAGCCATTTGAAGTGGTTGTTCGCACCCTTGAAAATATGTTTTTTTTTTGCTATAACTTGCAAACAGGGCGAGATAAAAATAGGAAAAATATAATTATGAAGTTTGCCCCTTTGGAATGCAACGAAATATTTGTTCTTCCGAATTTCTCACATTTCCTTTAGCAGATTTGAGCTATGAAAATCAGGCGAACATTTTTTAGGATTCACCATTAGCGATCTACGCCTTAAATATATAGAATAAAATTTTCGATAATAAAAACAAGCAATTGAAAAGAATTTTCGTTGCTTACCAATGAAGCAAACTTCAACCCCCGAAAGTATTGTATTTACTATACATTACACTATACATTCACGATACATTCACTATACATACACTATACATTCACAATCATTTATTGCAATCATTCGTTTTTGCGCGCGTTTTTTGCAGGCGTCAATGTGTAAAATTTCGACTTGCTTTTTAATCTTCAAAAGCTTTAAAAGCTTTGCTCTGAATGAACGTAAAGACCCTATGCTACAAAACTGTGATAAAAAAAAATCTTATTTCAAAAACTTCAAGCGCACGTAGACCTCTTGAAGAAGCGTTCTCGTATCTGATCGTGCCTCGATATACTCGTTTCACGAGCAACTCTTTCGTCGAATCCCATAATTAATATTTCCATTGCGTGCTATATCCTCGAGTGTCATCGGTCTCGGCCAGCTCCGATCAAATTAATTCCCCGAGTTGTCCGATCACTTTTCGTACGGCCCGAAAGCACTCTTATATCTCCGAGCACCAGCAATACGGTATGCGCACGTACGATACGCGAAATTTATACGGGACGCCTTTCCCTCCCGCCTTTCGTTTGTAGCAGTCGCGTATGCACCGCGAACACCCGCGTCCTTCTCCCCGCGTATGATATGTTATTCTCACCCGGAGCAGCGATCGCGACTCTCCTCATAGCTTGTACGCGTGCCTGTGCAGCACTTGCGACCAAGCACGCACACGCACACGCACACGCACACGCACACGCACACACACACACACACACACACACACACGTGAGCACACGCGCACACGCACACACACACGCAGGCACGCGTGCGCGCGCACGCACGCACACACACACACACACACACACACGCACACACACACACACGCACGCACGCGCACACACACACACACACACACACACACACACGCACGCGCGCACGCACACACACACACACACACACACACACACACACACACACACACACATCTCTTAACCTTATTTTTTAACGCGGCGCCATACACTGATTGTCGAGTACTCGCAAGGCTCCCATTTAAAACTCGGATACTTTTTTTCGACGCTTGTGCCGCTTGAAATTCAACAATTACGATAAAGTGCATCTCAATATACACGTGCGTATGCATGCACGTGTACAGGGAGGGTAAATTACGGGCCCGTTATGTCTGTATTTATCATGGTGGGATATCGTATCTGGCTGTTTTGAGGACAGCCCGAAAAATTTTCAAAATGTTTTTTAAGTCTTGGTTCAGTATGGGGACAATCGAATATTATGGGGCGGGGGGCTGGAGTGAAATATCTTCATAATGACCTCACTATAGATATGTATAGGCGCATGTACTACTTCCGTTACTTTCACTCGGCTATTTTATTGAACAAGCCCGAAAATTTGAACGTCCAGCATGAATAACTTATTGTTTCGTACGATTCGTTTATCTCTACAATGAACATATCCAGACCACGATGTTAAATTGTAAGATTTCATTTGACATGCAATATTTCGTTTGGGAGGATTTTTTAACTGACGTTCGCGGCCTTTCATGGAGAGGAATAAAAAATGACGTTGAATTTTACAGCGTTGGAACGCAATGGGATTCCTTTTTCTTTATTTTTCATTGCTTTATTTTTATCGTTATCCAAAAGCTTTTATTTGCAAATTGACGTCGCAAATTTCTTATAAGAATCCCTATGCAGAAATGATTGGGCGATGTTCACAGCGTAAATCGGCCGGAAGAATATTGGGTTCATTGAAACGAAGTAATTTTCGTGGCATTTCATCGATGCAAACTTCAACGTTATAATAAAAAGTTGTAATCACATTTTTTTATTTGCACTGATAAAAAAAATTCCCGAAATTAACTAAATGCGTTTATTCGATCCGTTTTCATTTGAATAAACTAACATTTTTTGTAAAATTCAAGTTTTTTCTTTTTACTATTCCACAGATTCATTGCACGGAAAAAAAATCCTGTAAATTTTGATGGAAATCCCATCAAAATGTACTGTGTCTCACATCAATAGCGCCTCTCGGTACAAAATCTTCGATATTTGCTACGTAAAACTCTAAAAAGTGCACGCCACGTTTCACACAAAGAACTGTAGGATTATTGAGTTTATGCTGAGCGATCGATAAATTTTCGCAGTGTGAAACTGTGAACAGTAGATGAACCGACTCACGACTTTTTCTCATGTGGACGTCTGAACAGTAGATGAACCAACTCACGAATTTTTACAATGTGAAACTGTAAACAGTAGATGAACCGACTCACGAATTTTTACAATGTGAAACTGTAAACAGTAGATGGACCGACTCGCGAATTTGTACTATGTGAAACTGTTGAAAGTAAACGAGCGGACCCACGAATTTTTACATTTAAAAATATTATCAAATGAACGACTTCATTGACAAATTTTTACACTGTGAAATCGAATGGGGGGAAAATTCCCATGCGCTTTGTCTAGTATTCTATTATTCCTTCCTCGCCTTTTGTCCCGCTCTCAGAATCTCAAGAAAACCATTATTAACATAGGGTGATAGATCTGAATGTATGATCGTTATCAAATAAATAAACAAGCGTATTCAACTAATCGCAAAGTTCCAATAAATCAACGTGTACGGGCATTATATAAAAGACAAAAGTCGCACAAGACAAAATGTATATGTGAAAGCGAGATGGAAAAGTACAAACACAATACCCACTTCGTTTTTTCGTCCTCTTTTCAACAGCAACAAATCTTTCACGGCACTTTTGCTTCACTAACAGTTTGTCCTTGTTCACTGTGTGTGTGTGTCCATTTTCACATTGATTATAAATAATTGTCGTTTCTCGAAGACACTGCGCAGAACTTTACGCCACGAGATCCAAAAGAGCACTGAGTAGATGTCAAGACTGAGGGCGACTACGCGATCGAATTTTTCTGCGTTGATTTAGGCGCAAAGCACATTGTAAAAATTTAGGGTACACACTGCGAGTCGTGCAGCGCGTACGTAGACCTAACCTGCACGTTCGTGGTGGCTAACGCGTTCACAATGTGCATTGTAAAAATTCGAGGTACACGCGGTGTACCGCGCAATGTCGGCTGTAACTTCTACTGAGCGCTTTGAAATTTTTTTCATGTAATCACACTAATAAATTCAAATATCCGCATTAGTATTCAACAACTCGTTATCAAAATATGCTTTCCCCGATTTGTTAAAAAATGACAATTTTCTCTGTAAAAATTAGATCTGTACGTATTAAAGAATACCGAGCTACCATACAATTTGCAAGGTGTACACTGCAGTTTTTAATTTAAACTCACACCACATTTTGCAGAAGACAATACCAAATTTCAATAGAATTGAAACTCATTTTTAACATTTGCTTGTTGAAGAATTTTATGGTTCAAATCAGTGATTACCAGTCTAATCTCCCTTTTTTTTTTAAGGTACTCCGTATATTTTACGCATTGAGTACCGCGAATATTTTATATTTATTTTGTAAATTCGACAGTTTACTTTATCACGGTGATCATTATGATTTTTTTACAGTTTAAATCTCCATTTCCATCGGTTCGTATAGTAAAAAAGCACGTATGATCCATTATTTTTTCCTAAAAGTTCTGTAATATGATTGGTTTACAGTGTGAAACTTCATTATGTTCATCTTTCCTCAGTAATTTATAAACACCAACTATTCATTTTGACGAATCATTTTTTTCCGTGTGCTAATATATTCAAAATAAATCCCGTTATTTTTATCTCTACAACTTTATATATTTTCAATCAGGATATATTTGATATCGTTGAGCAATAAGAAATTTATATGCTTCTAATGATTTCGGTTTTTGGTGTTATTTACTCGACAAATATTTGATCGTATAGACTAAATGGGTCTATCTACTGCATGCAAATAAAGGTATTTTTAATTCAAATATATGGCCAATGGTTTCGAATAAGCAATGTATTTTGATCAAATACGTATTTATTTAATTGTCTACATCAAGGAATGTCTGAAATACAAAAATCGATTTGCGACAAATAAAATTATAGTAGGCCGTCAGGGAATGAAAAAAATGACTTGAATAAAATAGACCCTACTGAAATTACATAAACTTTTTCAACAGTGTAATAGAAAGGATCTGCAAGTTCCTTTTTAATTCTGTCTCTGAATTATGCCCTGCGATTGTTACGAAAATTTGCCATAGTGCTGAAGTTTGCATCGTTGGAACGCAACGAAAGTTTTCTGTTAACCCTTTATATCACCGTATGACAGTTCTGTAACAATCCATCTAAGTTCTCATTGCAAGTTTGCATCATAAGGGGGCGTCCATAAATTACGTAACACAACATTTCCCAATTTTTGCCCCCCCCCCCCCCCCCCCACGTAACAGAACCGTAACGCCTGACCTGAACCCCCCTATCCCAGTACGTAACGGGTGCTTTGACGTCAATAATTGGATTTTTTTTCAACTAATTAACTAATATAAAAGGAACGGCTTTATACTCATTTTATGAAGTATATATTCATCTAGTTTTATACCAATTTTTGTGATTTTTTTAAAATTAACCCTAATTTGGCAAAGAAAACTAATTTTTTTCATTATCCCATCGATATCTTTATGAAAGGTTTTATGATCTTTATTATCAGAGACTAACGATCTTAATATGCAAAAAGAAGACTTTCGGTAATGATAAAAATAAAGACATGAAAAATGCAAGAAAAAATGTTTTCATCCCAACGATGCTAAATTCAACGTCTTCCAGCGGCCTACGGTCTCAATTTATCGGAAAAAAAACCAACAACGAAAACGAAAAAAAAACTTTTTATCTCCTTCTTTTTATCATTCTTAATCATTTTCTCATTTTTTATCTATTATACGAACTCTTTTTTTCAGACTCATTTTGTTCATCTCTAAGTATCTTAAAAAACAGCCGAGGGACTTTTGTAGGCAAAATCTGCGAAAATAAAATCAATAAATACGGAAATATGAATCTTAATTGCAGCCAACATATGCAGAGTATTTTTCAAGATGATAGACGTTACACTCAAATAGTTCATATCGGTGCAGCGTTGCTCTTATTGCGTTGATAAATTTATATGCATTTTCTTACGGGGTCTTCTCGCCTTAGACGCTAAAAACGGCTATTTTCATGAATTTTTTTTGATAGTTTGATATCATAGATATTGATATAATCGTTGTCACACTTAATAAATACACTTTCGAAATGCATTAAACAATTTTTTCATTTAAGTCACTATTTATAGACGAAAATGGTAGTTGAAAAAATGTCCTAAAAAAATGGTAGGTCTGCGCTGGTGATGAAATTTCGGAGATGGATCATCCGAAACAATAAATTCAAACAGTTTTACATTCAGTATGTTAATGGCTACAGCGCATATCATACGATTTTTGATACATGCAAAAATAACAAAATGGCGGGCATTATTCGAAAAAACAAAAAAAAAACGTGTTTTTTCACCGCTTTTGGCAAAAAAAATAGTAAATATAAAAATTCAAAAAACATCCTCGATATGCGCTGTAGCTATTGTTGTAAAGAATATGTGGTTAAAATGTCTTAAGGACCGGTTCAGTAATTTCGAATATTTTTATCAATAAGCCGTCGAAAAACGTTGTTTCCAGAAAAACACGTTTAAAGTTTGTTTGGGTGACATAAACACATACATTTTTTTTAAAAGCATTTCGAAAGTATATTTATTAAGTGTAACAACTTTTACATCAATATCTATAATAGAAACCTATCAAAAAAATAGCCTTTTTAGCGTTTAAAGTGAGAAGACCCCTTAAAGTACACTAGTCCGCCAAGTACATCCCTCCGTGTGTCTCGTTAGGAGAAAAAGTTCCGAGCTTGCGATCCAGCTGCGTTAATGCCGCGCGCATGCGTAATGTGTCTAGGCTGTCTCGCAAGTATAAAAGTGTTAGGGGAGACTCTTTTTCTCTCTGTGGGACGTGCGAGCTCTTCGATCACGTCGCGTCTCGTTTCCCTTCTCAGTCCCCGTACGCTTCCAACGAGCACACTCTGCGCGAGTGAATCTTCCGGGTGTAATGCGAACGTGCATTATCCAGCCTCGTGAAAACGAACGGTCAGCGGCGCAAAGGAGAAGAGGCAAGCCCGAAGCACGGCCACTATGGGCCACAGGGCACGAAAGGTCGCCGGAAAAGGTCGATAGGGATTATCGGTTGCCAAGTGATTTGTTGGCTCAACGCGAGAGCTCACACAAGAAAGGCTCTCGCGCGATACGTGAAGATTTTTCATTGCTGTAACGGAGAGGAGCCATCTACCATAATCAGAAATGAGGGAGAGGGCAAGAGAGAGGGGAAAGACTCGAACAAAGTGATTTAGATATTACGGGTAATAGATATCTGGAGAATGAACGTTTGAACGATGAGAGACCTCGATGATTGAGCAGCCTCGATACGCAGACGGGGAGGGGGCGGAGAAAGAAAAAGATGCTAGGGACTGAATAAAGATCCAGCTAAAAAAGGTCACAAAAAAATGAGCGAAATACTTCCGGTCCCGAAGCAAGTAATCTCACAACCCGCCAACGACTAACCAGATCTACAATTTGCCCTAATTAGTGGTTTATTTTAATTTTTCTCGTTCTCCTTGCGAAGACGAGGGAGAGAGAAAAGAAAGAAGGAACATGATCGCAGCGTTTTGCCTGCCGAGGTACTTTGCTATGAAATCGTGGTAGAAAGCTCGACAGAGAGCCACGATCGTTAATGGCTGGCGTTTAAAAAGCCATCGACCTCATCTTTTTACGATCCATGAATAGAGTACACAGGACATCTATATACACCTACTGTGTGTATGTATATGTATGAAAAATAACTGTAACAAGCATTGTGTACACAAGAAGAGAATAATTAATTAGTAAAAGACTGCCCTGTGATCCCCGGGACCGAGAATGGACCACTTTCACTGAACGTGCCGTTTGGAGCCTCTGTTTTCATTAGTATACATATACAGCTTGTCGTTGAACATCTAATTTTCATCTAGATGATTTCCTTAGTTTCGACAGGAGGCAAAGAAACGATTTTCACTAATATACAATGTAATGCTTGTTCCCTAAAGAATCCACTACTATTGCAAGAAATGAGGCTGAACTTTGATGACGTTGGAGCTTGCATCTTTGGCATGCAACGAGAATTCTTCTTTATTATTTAATTTGTTTATTTTTCTTACTATGAAAATCCTTTTTTCTAAGTTTAGGTTATGGAACATTAACCTTTTAAGGACAGGAGTGGTCGATATATCGACCAGCCAGGGGGCACATAATATTTAATGTTTTTCACGGAAAATTTCATATATTGAATATAGCCAAAATATTGTGAAAATGTCTGGATGTTTTTTTGACCTCAAAAATTGCTATTTCAAGATCTTTCTTTGCCTAAAAGTTGGCGTACTTACCTTTGCTGATACGCTGAAGACGAATAATAACTGGCGTCCTTGAAATATTCTTCAAGATGACATTTACAACGTATATGCCCATTTTGTTGTACTCAGTGCATCCACAATGTGAGTATATAAATTTTGAGGCCAAACTAGCAGAGAAAAAAATTTGCCAAGGATGCCACCAGGTTTTTAAACATTAATTTTCCCGTATTCAGCACATCGAATTACATAGGAATACGCTTTCAAACTTTTTAAATAAATTTTTAGAATTGAACTTTTCGTTGCGGACGGTGCTGGTCGATATATCGACCAGCATTTAGGCTTGGGACTCCAATTGAGAAATTCGTCGATTTTATTGATATCTTTCATGTAAAAAAAGTCGATTTTAAGGGAAATTTCCCAGTCCTTAAAAGGTTAATAAGGATCGCCAAATCGTTTCAGTTATTTTTGGAGCCTAAAAAAATTGGGCAAAGCGAAAAAAGTCGTTGCATCCCAACGATGCAAACTTTCATACCATGAACTTTTCACCATTCTTTTTTGCAAGTCGCTGCAAAAGCGACCTGCAAAAATCTTTTTTGCAGGTCGCTGAATAAGTAATTGGAAAAATGGTTGAGGCATTTCTCATGCAAAAGATGATGAAAGAAATGAAGCAATATGCTGTGAAATTTGCATCGTTGTAATGCAACGAAACATTTTCGAAATATTTTTATTAACTCATTTTTGTTATTATTCAACATCTTTTTTCGCAGATACACGTTGTTGTAGGTCTCTAAACAAGCATTTAAAAAAATGTTGGGCGCATTTTTCTGTGCAGCCGCTTCCAAGAGAAATGTTGCCAAATTGAGAAAAATGAATTTTCATTGGATTCCAACGCAATGCAAACTGCAATCTCATGGACCAATTGGGAAATATTAATTTATTTTGCGCTCCATCGATGCAAAGTGAAATATCGGTATTATCGGCAACGGAGGCAATAGGCCGATGTGAAGTGTAGGTAAGTCCCTCGCAGACACGACGTAAACATTTTTATGCACGGTCGACCAAAAGAATCTTGTACACGTTAGTGTTTTGCTGATTCGATCGATTCAGTTAACTTTTCGCGGCGGACGCGCGCCGGTCTCGCTCTCTTTTCGTCGCCGAGACGCTAATTAATCACCTGGCAGCCAATATTGCACACCTCGTTAGCCAAATGGAATATTCTCTGGACTCCTTTTGCCTTATTACACGACGAGTCCTATACATAACGCGCTGCTACTTTATTACGTGGATATACGTACACATTGTGACTACACATATGTTTATACATATATGTATATATTGATATAAAAATATCTAGCGAAAGTCCATTTTCGGTCGTGGAAATGACATTTATGTAAAGGGGCTCACATTCACCCACAGGTGGTTTTGAAGACACTCAGGTTTACTTTATCCTGATTGTGAGTATAGGATAGGAGTTGGAGTGCAATGGAAATTATTATTTCTAACGACTTTAATTTCTGCTGACAGATGTCGCGTACAAAATATTTCAACCGTTTTCATGGTGTAGCATCGTTGGAATGCTACGAAAATTCTTCATTTGTTTCATTTCTTCATTTTTATTATTATCGAAGAACTGATTTTACAGGTTTTGGGTACAGATTTTTCATAATGATCCTCAAAAACGTTTGAGTAATTTTCATAGCATAAAAATGCCATAAAAACGGGGCTACGAATGTATCTTTACGTAAATAAGAAAGTTCCGTGTCTGACTGACTGGATGAATGACTAACATATAAACCACGCACAGCCTAAACTGCTGAGGATAGAAACATGAAGTTTGGAAGATTGTTCCTTAGAAGGTGTAGAGGTCCTCTAAGAAAGGATTTTTTCGAAAGTCTACCCCTAAAGGGGTGTAATGGGATGTAAAAGTTTTTATGGAAAACGGTATTTCTTGCGTGTGTGAATATAAGTACTGGTTGGGAGATGCCGACGATTTTTTACGGGTTATGTCTCGCTGTTACAAAAGAAAACAGGTCACCTTTGTGATTTTTTTTTAAATTGAGGTGATAAGTTTGTACAAAAATTAGGTAGGTATTTGAAGAGTGTCATCCGAAAAACACTCTGTAATTTGACATAAGATTTACAGCCGATGTCCGTGAAGCACCTCCCGAAAACGTCTTCTGCAGTGAGAAATGCCCTTCTGAACCAGGTTATCTGACGTAAAGAATAGATCAGATTTCTATAGTATATTAATTTAGCCTATGATTTGTCGAAGGAACTTCCGAAATATGAAATTGAAAAAAGTTCGGAGTGGGAGTCTTCATTTCTGCGAAAAAATGGGCATATTTCGGTCATCAACTCTAAATCATACATCGGAAAAAAAATTCTTTGATCAAATACTATATTTTTGCATCTAGAAAAAAGCCTAAAAATGCAAAAAGATCGATGCAGTAGTTTCCGAGGTATTTTGGTCACCGACTTTGAAAACGTATTTTGGCCAAAAAGCGTTTTAAATTTCGAACGACGTTCCGTGCGTTTCTGCTGTGCTCAACATAACAGCATATAACTCAGTCAATTTTATTCCGGGCAGCTTGAAATTTTCAGGGTACACTTATAAGATGATATACTGTCAACGTATATAGATTTTTTTCAAAAGTGATCTTCACAACAAAAGTTTATCACAACTAGAGGGCCGTCCATAAATCACGTCATTTTGAAATAAGGGCGGGCTGTCTGGTCGTTGGATGACGGTAACGATAATTGGATTATGACGATAGGAACGATAGAATGACTTCAGGGCAGCGGGGTCAAAAAACAAAAAAGTCGATGACGTAATATTTGGACGGCCCCTAGGCATAACCTAATAAAAAATGGAATATTTGGTTATTCCGAAACTAATTTATTCCATCGTAATAACGAATACTCGAGATGATTAAATACTTCAGTGTTTCATCTTGATATTCCGTTGGCTACCTGTTGGTGAATAATTTCGGCGATTCAAGTAATTTTTCCCTATGTAAATATATACATATATATGTTGAATGCAGGGTTGATTCATTTGAGTTAATGCAGGTTCGCAGCTATATATAATTCATCTCAGCCCCGTAGTATTTCACTCTCCCGCGTTGCACAAGCTGTCGTATCAGAGAGCAGTTACATATATATATATAGGGCAACTTAGCACAAAGACGCACTACCAAGTATAACCATAGTTATAGTGCACAGGTTCGATCCTTACACGGCTACCGGCAATAAAAACGCGCGCTCGCCCAGCTGGACCGCGTGTGTGTGGGCACAGCATCGATCCTCTCTCTTTCTATCTTTCTCCTAACCATTTTAACAAATTCGAATGCCTCTCGAAGCTGCGCGCTGCGCGGCCACGAGACCTATTGGTACGCGCAGCTAAACTTCCCTCGAGCAAAGTGAGTTAGATTTGGCTCGAAGTAACGCCAAGAATAGGCTTGCAGTGGGTACCGAGCGTTGCTCGTACGCGGCTATATCGTTTTGTAATCGCTGGAAAGTTACCCGTATAGAGGGAAAAGAATTGTATGGGGGGTAATAATTTTTGATGACTCGGGTAAAATAGATGAAATGTTCATTTTCGTCAGCTGTAGAGAACTTTTGGCACACTAAAATCTACCGAGGATCAGTTCCGAGATACTGCCGCAGTTTGGTAATTCTTATGTAGATGTAGAGAAATAATTGACATGGAAATATTATCGCCGCTTGACATACGGGAAGACTTGGAAGTCGTCGAGCAATTATGGACATGGCAATTGCAGGTCGGAAGAGTGGAACTCTGCATGGAAAATATGCTAACTGAGGAAAGCAAAAATAATGACCTACTCTTATTATGAACATTTTTTGCTTCGGCCAGATAATTAAGACACATTTTTTCACTGTTAGTTTCTAATAAACTGCAAGTTGAAGGTATCAACGTTTAGTCGTGTTCGTAGGAACATTTCTCTTCGTTTGAGTAAGAATATTCTCCGAACATCCAATTTTCCCGCAGTAGAACTAGTTCCCTATCCAAAGACCGATCATATCATTCATACAAGTACGAAGAACTTTTATTTTGCATATTAGTTTGGGTTCGTCTGGATTAGTAGTACCTACACCAATTCAAGGACAGTCGATGATCGCCTAATCCCGAGCTAGCTTTGCAAAACACCATGGTCTTGAAGTTTGCATCGTTGGAACACGACAAAGCATTTTTTTCACATTTTCGACATCCCTCAAAATCGACGTTTGCAAAACTACTGTGTAAAACCCAGGGAAAATCCTGAAAAAACGTTTGATACTCGTGGCCTAAAGAAACCGAGACATTTTGCACAATGACAACTTGATGATTTAAAAAAAAAGATATTTCATTGCATTCCAATGATGCAAACGTGAAAAGTGGTCAATGATCTAATCCCAAAATGACTTTTCAGAACACCATGGTCTTGAAATTTGCATCGTTGGAAGGCAACAAAACATCTTTTACCATTATCTTCAGCCCCCACAATATTTGTTATACAAAATTACGGTGTAAAACTTAGAAAAAATCCTACAAAAACGTTCCGTACCCCCGGCCTAGAAGGGCCGAACATTTGCGCAAAATAGCAACTTAACGATTGAAGAAAAATGAATTTTCGTTGGATTCCACCGATGCAGATGTACGATCTGGACGTTTGCATCGTTGGACACAATGACTTTTTTTATTTACTTTCATTTCGTCATCGCCATTACTACCTAAAATCTTTTTTTTTCGCCGATTTCGGTTCCAGATTCCCAAACGAGCATCGTAAAAACTGACTACAACAGTAGCTGAACCTTCCATAAGAAATAAAAAGCATTATCGAGCAAGCGATGTATTCGCTGTATGTAAATTCTCCGCCAGTACATCCATATACGCGAAGTATATCAATAAGCAATACCGCGATATCGTTAGGGACGTGGCACAATCGTAGGTAGGGTAAAGTGGTATAGGAGTTTGCACCTAAGCTTTATCCCGGTGAAAAGAAACAAACAAATACATTTTACGAATCAGTTTTTGTTTTAATTGAAAGAATATCGAATATTATAATCAAATCATGAGCGACAGTTGGGAATCTTATTTTTTTTTAATAAGAAACTAAAAACTACAAAATGGGATTTGAGAACTCTTAGACATACGGGCATTTAAGTATACTTACGTATTCTTCTTCACATACTTTGTATACTTGTCAAAAAATATATACTATATATGTACAACATACTATATATACTATATCTATCATATAATCCATATATTATATATATAAAATATACTATGTATATAACAAAAGTATATAAAAATATATAAATATACACTTTTTTGCTTACTTTGTATACTTCCAAGAAAAAAAATTAATATCTGTCGTATAAGAGTAAGCGCGTGCTCCTACACACCTGAGCACTGCATACTCTTATACCACCCGCACATAAAAAAACATGTCTGTTTCTTTATATGTTAGTGCCATTTATCGATAAAATACGAAATTACTTTTCTTTTGAACCTTAGAAAGCCGGCGTACAAAATGAATCGTTGTTTTTGAAGAAAGTCAATTGTGTTTCGTACTTGTAATGCTTTGAAAATGTCTAAAATAACATTGCAACCGAAACTTTAAACTTGCCTAACCTCTCCGTTTTATTCTACGTTGGATTTTCTTGAGTCAGAAACGCTTGCCCTGTTAGGCGGTCCAAACATAGCATAACAAGTGATCCTCAAGGCGGGATTCTACTTTGAAACCATGAAAAAAACGCTATTTTCGTGAATTTTTTCTGAGAATACTATTAAAGATATCGATATGGGGTTTAAACTGTTCAATAAATACACTCTTTAAGTACATAAAAAAAAAATTTTAATCTATTTTATTCATTTTTTGTACACGTAAAATATGTTCAAAGCCAACGCCTCGAAAAGCAGGTACCGTTGCCGTGGTCGTGAAATCTTCCCGACGGATGGTCTGAAACAAAAAAAATCAAATAGTTTCATGTTCAGTATGTCTTCAGGAACCGACCTAACTAGAATATTTTATATACGTGCAAAATTAACAAAATGGCGGCTCAAATACGAAAAAAAAAAAATGCATTTTTTGGGACTTTTTTTGCAAAAAAAAAATAGTTCTAATAAAAATGTTAAGTTGATTGTAGTTAGGTCGGTTGGTACACACATATAGAATATGTGTTCCAAATTTCATAAGGATCGGTTCAGTACTTTTTGAGTTATCACGACCACGGTACTTGAAAATGTCGTTTCGAGAAAAACGCGTTTAAAGTTTTGGTGAGTGATAAATCGTAGAAAAAATTATCTTACCCTCAATCAGCGATGCCTGGGCCATATAATATGCCTTCGACGTGTTCCAGGTGGGTGTTTTCATCCAATTTAGCCTTTTCAAAGTTTCAAAGTAGAATCCCGCCTTAATTTACAAACCGTTTCGTCAGTAGCGTAACTGCGTACTCTTATCGCTCGCGTACTCCTATACCACCTTACCCTACATCGTGACCGGTATTTGCGCGAAGACATTTGTTTCGCAGTGTTCTTACCAATGGCGCAAACACGCGTGTACAAAACGAGCGCAAAGCGTATAGAATCGATGTCAAAGTGCCCCGATGGGGAGTTCGCGGCTGGAGTGCTGGATGCACGTTAAGCCGATGAAGTCCGACAGGAGGCTTTCTGTCTTTGGAGATAATGGCAGCTGCCTGTACGCTGGAGAGCTTCGTTGAATGCGCTTTTCGCGATCGATCTGTGCGTATATGTCCATTGCGGGGCGTATGGAAGCGTGGAACTCTATGGGCCCTGCGGTAATATCGGCGGATAAACTTCATTGGTACACGTGTATTCTGTTCGCATACCCACGGGTTTGTCGACAAGAGTAAAACGGCTGCGGGCAGTTTCGAGTTTCACTGTGCGCGATCTACGCCATGCCCCCTTGCCCATCCCGTATGTGTCTTTGTGTAAGCCTCGTTATACGGAATATGTCCAGTTCGCAAATGCAACGAGTCATACCTGTGGAGATCTCGAGCTAGCAATGTACCCAACTGTTTTGGCGTTATTGCACGTATGCTCCGGGATATAAAAGACCCGCGGACTGGAAGAGTCCGCAGCTCGTGTGCGAACCCGCGGCATCTCGAATCACGAAGAGAGAATGGGCTGTTATCTTTTTTAGCTTCTTCCGCGCCTCCTCAACTGTACACTGGTCATTCTACTTTTTTTCGCCATAACTGTGCAATCTTCGGTAAGTTATCGCGCGAGATGGACCTGCGCGTGTGTGTACTTATCTTGTATCGCGCGAATTCGATTACTTTTACTTGTAAGTTAAGCATGGACGAGGGTGAGAGAAAGGGAGAGGGATAGAGACGGAAATGGTACGCAATGCTCCCTTTTGCATTTATGTATGTCGGGCTGTACCAAAGGAGCAGGGAGATGATACGAGGAAAGGTGATTTCGAAGACATTCCATTTCGAGGACTTCATCGTAGGCTCTCGGTGAACACTGTGAAAACCCTAATGGCTTCGGAATCACCGGATAGATGTGCGGATAAATATGGAAATGTTATTCCAAAGACTGTCATCAAAACAGGCAGATGTGCTAATAGTCAACCTTACACAGGTACAACAGGTTCGAGATATTCTGTCGCCATATATACTTAGGTATGTACATGTGTACGTGTTTGCGTACACACGAGTATGTACAATTTTCCGTAATAGGCTCCTATCTCAATGCGGAATTGGATTATTTGTTCAAGTCATTCGAAATAATTAATGATAACTGTATTCGTTTCTTTCTTTTTTGTATCGTGCTCGGGTATCCGTACGGGACGCATCTCGATATACGGCTATAAGCTGCATTATTTAATCGGGAAGCGTTGAGGGTATCCTCAATGACACACATTCGTGAAGATACATGAGCAATCCCGCTGCATTTCGACACAGTAAATAATCGGTCGGATCTATGCGCTGGTTTTATTGACCATTGCGTAATTCAAGAAGCTCATATGGACGGTGCGATCCTGATCGATATAAAATATGGCGGATATAATAGCGTAGCTGCTGCTCATCCCGTTTTAGAAATATACTCGCGTCCCTGCCCCCGCAGTCGCTGCGCTTCTCGGTCGCACTGTATCCCCCGACGGTTTTTCACTTGTAACGAGCCACACGGAGCTTCATCGTTAGCCTGTTCCAGAGTGTTGTGGCTGAAGCCTCACGTTTCACCTAAACTTTCCTTCGTTCGGGGAGATACACACTTTGCTGAACAAGACGTCAGGAACGGGAGCGCGCGCATGTACACCGCGAACTTTCACGTGTCTCTCCTGTGGACGTTTTCCAGAGGTTCGTGCTGTACAACCGCCACCAACGGGGACACGCGGTGCAGCGAACCGATCACAATCGAAATACTAGTATCCAAATGCTCCAAGTACCGCAAGCGGTGGATCTTTCTGTAGAAATTCCTGCTATGTGGACCATAGCAACGGATACAAGAATAATGGAGCAATCACCATTGAAGACCTAAAACTAAAACGCTTCAGGTGCAACCAAATGACGGAGCTCATTTGAGCTGCACCAAATGTTGATGGAACGACTGAGGCAGTCAGCGAATGCCTTTGAGAATCATTTTTCAGAGTGATTCCGGACATGGTGCTCTTATAGGAAAGCAACTGGTAGTTACAAGCTAGCCCATGGCGGAAGAGAAATAGAAGATTGAGGTTCACTGGCAGTGTTGCAGTTGGGGCTTTTGGGTTCTGATTACCCTAGTGATAGACTGCAGTTGGTTGCTTAGTTCCGTTGTCTTTTATCGTGGAGACATGTCGCAATCGACTATGAAGTTTGATTTCAATCCGTACAATGACTTTGGGACTATGCATTTGCGGGGAATAGTTACCAGATTGAGTTCTGCAAACTAATCATCTGCAAATTATGAAACAATATGTGGAATTTTCTTATATGCCTAGTCTCGAAGCTTTCGATTTATCATGAGAATCTTTAGAAATCATTTGGCAGAATGGTTGCACCAGTCCTCGGGGGATCTGGCTCGGGTCGGCCATCAGAACACCGGGAAAGCCGTCCTGGAATCACCAATAATGGCTACATGACAACCCCCGAAACAATCATATAAATATGCTTCCATATCTAAACGTAATTCAGGAGCCGTATTGATTGCGAAAGTACGGGCCTCGTTGAATGTCGTCGAAACCAGTTCTTCGCCTATCCCAAATACTGGAAATTGGGAGATTACTGCACATACGGTAACTACAAAATTTTTAATCCTTGGGCCCCGTATCAGCTTCATTTTATATCCTAAGATTTACGACCACCTGGTTGATGTACAGCTCAGCCACTCAATCCAAAAGCCCAGTTATTATTCTTACTACCGCTGCTATTGTTCCTGCATTTTATTGCAACTTATATCCTGAAGTACTTTTGAGTGAAAGTTGAAAGAAAAAAGAGGAAAAACATCGGCAGAGTGCGCCGTAGCATGTGCGCGTTACGAGAGATTCGCTCTCGAGAAAATACTCCCGTGCAGCCTTTTCTCTCGTCTCGGGGATACTCTTGGGCGCAAATTCCATTACAGTTTTACGAGGTTGATGCGCGTGCTTTCAAAAGAGCGCGCTATATAGCGTCGAGAGCTTTCTCTCTCTCTCTTTCTCTCTCTCTCTCTCTCTCTCTCTCTCTCTCTCTCTCTCTCTCTCTCTCTCTCTCTCTCTCCCTCTCTCTCTCTCTCTCTCTCTCTCTTTCCCTTTCGAGACAAAGACAGCCCGAGAGACAAGGCGAAAAAAAAAGAAAGAGCGGGAGAGATCATCGCAACATCGCGCGCACGTAACCCCTCTGGCTTGATGAATTATAAGCCCCGATAAGGTCGCACGCGTTAATTTATTATCCCCGTAATCGCCACTTCTACTCGTCTTCGCTCATTCCCTGTTTCTCTTTTTCTTTAGTTTTTTTTTCTTTTCGGCACCCCGTTCCCGTCCGCGTTTCGACGAGCGAGAATTTTTCCCTTCTCTCAGTTCTGGGTGCCGGTATTTTATCCCCTCGCCTCCCCCTCGAGAAATAGGAAAATTTCTTCGCGGCGACGGGCAGCGGCAGATCTAATCCCGCGAACGTGTTCACGTTCGCGGGTCAAACACTTTGCTTGACACATGTGTGTACGCGATGAGTATTCCGGCACGAGACACGAGGACGGCAATGAAATATGATAAGACAAAGATTTATCGTTTATACGTACGCGACGTATATACATGTACTTAATAACGTATAAATATGTATATCGAGACGATGAGCTCACGGTCGCGCGGGAGTGAATTATAATTTCAACCGCTTTTTCAGGCTTCTTTGTCCTCCCCCCTCCCCTCACACGCCTGTCTCTTTCCTTCTACGTCTATCACGATCTCGCTGCTATGGGCAAGACGGTTATCTATCCGGAGGTGATGTACGGAGATGGGAAAAGTTATCGTGTCGATCGATCGATCCGCGAACAGAGCGGATCCTTGGCACAATCCTGCCAACACAAAAGCGAGATATATCGAAGCTCCGGGAAAGAAAAGTACGCGGGGAATCCAGTCAATTGAAAATGCATACATTCGTGTACAGGGTGCCTAGAAACGGTGACGTTCGAAAGGAAAATCTAGACGTCTCGTACTTATCTAAATCACCCCCATGTATGTGCCACGATGTTTTTTTAGTTTTCGGTTTTTAAAAAGCATCAAAATTTGTTTTTTTCGAGTTTTCCGGTTAGGTAGGTTGGTCTCCTCTACGGCAGGTGTACTCTCAAAAGTATGCGCTTAGCAGTTTGTAAAAGCAATTGGGAGTCATTACGCTGCTATAAGTATTTTTTTCCATCATCTCAACTTTGGGCAGTTTTTTTGTCTCGATCGCTGATTTGGAGGTGATGTTGAGGATAGAATAACTGTTACATTATTCCACTTTTCATTCTGGCATTTTTTACACATGTTTATTGATCCTTCAAGAATATGTACAAATTGAAGTAAAAGAGACCTAATTGATTATCACGTACTTTTGTACGTTTGATGAAAACGGTGCGCGGAAAGGGCCCCCAATTGGCGACCAATGTGTGGACGTTGTATGAATGTGAAAAAAAACAAACACATTCTCAATCCGTATGAATGAAAAAAATACATAATGGGGACATACAGGGGGGTGATTCAGATGGGTATTCATACGAGGCACCTAGATTTTCCTTTCGATCGTCACTTTTCGAGCAACCCCGTACATTTATATACATAGTCATACAAATATGTTTCTATCGACATCAGAGCTCGCATACCAACGTACCTACGTGTCCACGTTACCTGTCGGCTGCCAAAGGCCCAAAAGGGCGTAGCCCACGTATCCTTTCGCCATTGAAATAACACGAGTTACGTCTTTTTGCTTGACAACATGTTCGATACCAGCACGCGAGGCAAAATACTCCCTCGCCGTAACTCATCACCGATCACGTGCAGGTGAACGCAGATGAGCTTCGCGCGCAAGAGGAGATCATGAAACGTGTCCGAGGCCGCCGCTCGTGCGAGATCGAAAGAGGGAAAACTATACGCGACTACGTATAAGCGAGGTCTTTCTCGGCTGCTAAATTATATGCATGTAACATATATCTAGATACACATGCATTCATCATTCTATAAGTACGTATGGGGAAAGTTGATTTCGAAGACAATAAAATTCGAGGACCGCCCTCAAAACAGCCAGATAGACTGATAGCGATCATTACAGAGGTACAACGTATCCAAAATATACGTTTTATATATTTATATATATTCAGACACACACACGTTAGCCATAGTTCGGCCTCGTCTATCACTCTCGGAGGACGATGGATTTATCGAGTATCGGCACTTTGTGCTCGCCCGTGTCTTTCACGTATACGTAATGTGTCTATAGATTGCCTATATATATATATGGATGTAGTTGCTACGTTAACATTAGCCACGTGCGCCAGGATCCTTTCTCGCTCATTGAAATCAAGGAGATGCGTCCGTCCCTCCCCGGCCATTTCTGGATTTTTATTTTATACTCTTTTTTCGCAGCCTGGAGGCTGTTTACCGTCGTAAACATTACGCCAAGCTTTGCTCTTAGCCTAGGCAGCGAAATTGCACACATCCTTTATGATATTGAAGTTAGCACCATTGGATCGCAAGGAAAATTAATTACTTCGTGTTTCCATGAATCACGATATTGAAGTTTGCATCGTTGGAACCCAACGAAAGTTCAGCAGCCCAATCTTTTCTCGGCATATTTGGGCTACGAAAAACACGCAAACTTTTTTTTTGGGATCCCCATAAGAAATCTAAAGGCCAAATTTGCAGCGACAGATTTTTGATGATGAAAAAAATGAAGAGATAAGCAAATGTTAAACATTTCCGTTGCATTCCAACGATGCAGACTTCAACATCATGAGAAATCTATAATATAAACTGGCAAGAAAATGTTTTGCAGGATAATGAAAATAAAGAAACGAAGAAGAATCTTCGTTGCGTTCCAGCGATGCAAACTCCCATGTAGACATTTGTTGGGATGTCCCTAGATCCTACCACAGCCTTTTAGGGATTTGATAGGAACGCCGCACGTAGGGAGTGCGCATTGAAATCCGAGTGGATTCGGTGCTGTTTTCAGATTGACATCATTTAAGAATAGTGTATTTGAAATTCTCAAACGGAATTTGCTGGATCTCCGAAACAAATGTATGCCTTCCTGATCCCGTGCACAAATTCGTTGAGGAGTACGAAAATGCACCCACATCTCTATAGGGATTTTTTAAGGACGCCGCACATAGGGATCCAATTGGATTCTACGCTGTTTCCCGATGTACGCCGTTTAAGAATTCTTATCACGTTCCAGTCGGAAGTATGTGAAAAGTCACGAGAAGAAACTCGGCGTGTTGAAACATAACCGAACGCTTCATGAATGTATACGTGTGTGGTGATATGTCAAAGTGTAATAAAATAAATAACAAACGATAATTAAAATGAATTTAATTACCAAAGTCTCGCGTTTTAAAGCGATTTATACTTTAATAAGATAAGGTTTATACTTCATTAAGATCCACTTAATTTGTATATCTATATATTTTGTTTAGAAAATTCGATGTACCGAATGCGATAGCATCGGTCATGAATCGTATAGGCTTTTGCTCGATAATGTGGAAATCCTTTAGGACTCTAATTAGATTCTCATGAGGAATCCCGATTAGAATTCAATGTACAAGCGTGACGTTTTAGTATATTGATCCATTGCGATTATCCATTGTAACCCTATCAGGAAATAGACACAAGTATGAGATTCCAATTGGATCCCTATGACAATTTTAGCACGAGCTTCAACGCCGTATATTCTTCATCATATCAGAACTCGCAACGTTGAAACGCAACGAAAGTTGCGAAACCCAAACGTTTTTCGTCATATTCAGGCCACAAAAACCACTCAACCATTTTTCAGCATTCTCATCAGAAATCTACAGTCCAAATTTGCAGGACCAAATTTTGTACCATAAAGATCATGAAGAATCAAAAAGATAATATTCGTTGCATTCCAACGTTGCAAACTTCAACATCGTTGTTCTTCAATCGCATTCAAAATACGTTATTTTCGACAATTGACGGTTGCAAACGCACACCATACTCTAGTTGCAGCGCGAATTGGAATCCGGAAAAGTGGGTTTGTGTAGAATTTCGTCCGTATTTGATCAAGGGCTTTATCGCTCGGAGAAATCCGGGACACGGGGTATGGGAAGAGCGTGGATGAACAAAAAGAGACATTCGAGGGTGAACGAAAATAATGGAGTAACTGGGGACGGTCGGTCGCGGCAATTGTTAGAGCGGGAATCGAGGGGAAAAATGGGATCGCGGAGTGTGCGTGCGAGTGTTAACGATGCCGAGGAATCGTCCCGCGAAAATGGAACATATATATATATATAAACGTGCTCGTGCCCCGCTTATTCGCTTCGACGCCCGCAGCGCGAATCGCGTTTCCACCCACGCGCCCGCGATCAACGGCTCGTAAGTCCTCACGCGCGCGGGCGCGAATTGAGTGGCAGAAGACTGGCGAGTACATGCCGATCGTTCCGAACGTTTCTCTCCTCGGTCTCTTTTATCATTCGTTCCATTGCACGATACTGAAGGCAAGAGAAAGAGAGAGAGAGAGAGAGAGAGAGAGAGAGAGAGAGAGAGAGAGAGAGAAAAAGACGGAGGGAAATAAAGGTTAATCGCTCGAGAGACGGTGCGGCGGCAGCAGCCGAAATTCAAGAGCACCGAGGCGCGAGAGGACGCCGGTCCCGTATATAATTACAGGAGAGCCAACGAAACTTTCCGCCTAACGGATCGCACCCCTGCTGGCGCACTATAAAACACACGACGCTCGGAGAAAGAGAGGGAATTAGTCCGCTGCACTTTACGAGCCCGTGATCCGCAATGCACTTTCCGTCGTCTCCCCGCGTCGCGGCTCCGCGAAACCAACGCCCCGATAAAACCCGCGAATCTCGGACGCGAATAAAATAAAAAAGATGGCCGTTAAAAAAGCCCGCGTCAGATCAAGATGAGAGAGAGAGAGAGAGAGAGAGGGGCGGGGGAGCGGATAAAAGGACGAAGCGAGCATATCGAAAACGGGCGAGCGATGAAAGGGAGCGAGGTACGATCTTCCTGCTTATCAAACATATTTATTGCGAGGGAGGTAACGCACGCTCTGCTCTCGGAAGGATCGAAGTATACGGAGAAGACGAAAACAGATATATATATTTATTTATTTATTTAATAGTGAATAAATTAGGAAAAAAAAGATTAAAATAATGTAGTCATGTACCGGCACTGGTGAGTGGGCGGTCGCGGTTTGGCTCCGGCGGTCCCTTGAGTTAAGCAGCATTCTGCGTGGCCAATACTCGGAGGGGTGACGGCTTAGCCGTACATCGGCTGGCGCATCAACCAGTCAGTTCATCGACCAGAAGGCGAATACTTCAGAGACCTTGCTGTAGATACTCAGGTAAAACGTATGTGCAGCAGTGAATCAGGCGAATTTGGGACCGTCTATACCGGTCTTGCACAGTTTGCCCGTACCCTCGGAGAATGCGGTATAGAGTAGCTTAAGACGACTGTGGATCCAACGGAAATTAGGTTGGATCGGCGAAGTGCGGGTAGGGAGCGATAAGCAAGGGTTCGATTGTGAAGGGTAATACATAGTAGTAGTACGAGGGTCGTTTGATAAGTCCGTGCAAAAATGTAAACTACTAAATTGTTTGTGATAAACGTTTTTTATTTTTCAACATAGTCTCCTTTTAGGCTTGTACACTTCATCCAACGCTGCTCTAGTTTGTTGATCCCTTCCGTATAATAGGATTTATCTAAGTCTGCAAAATAGCCATTCGTTTCTGCAATTACCTTCTCGTTTGAATAAAATCTTTTTCCCGCCAGCCATTTCTTCATATTGGAGAACAAATAATAGTCTGAGGGAAGGAAATCTGGAGAATAGGAGGTACGTGAACCGAATTGGAACCCCATTTCCATTAATTTCGCGGCCACAACTGCTGAGGCGTGAGCTGGTGCCTTGTCGTGATGGTAAAGGACTTTTTTGTGGGCCAATCGTGGACGTTTTTCTTGCAGCTCGGTTTTCAAACGGTCCAACGATGAATAATATGCGCCTGTAATAGTTTTACACTTTTCCAGATAGTCGATGAGGATTATTCCTTGCGAATCTCAAAAGACAGTCGCCATAACCTTCCCGGCCGAGGGAACGGTCTTCGCCTTTTTTGGTGCTCATTCCCCCTTGCCAGCCCATTGTTTAGATTGCTCTTTGGTCTCAGGAGTGTAGTGATGTATCCATATTTCATCCACAGTGACGAAACGACGCTTAAAGTCCTGCGGATTTCTGTGGAACAGCTGCAAACCGTCCTTGCAACACTTGACACTATTTCGTTTTTGGTCAGTCGTGAGATTGACGATTCGAGATGCCCACAGCACTAGCAATCTCTCGCACCTTCACTCTCCCGTCATCCATCACCATATAATGGATTTTATCAATGATTTCTGGAGTAGTGACCTCAACAGGGCGTCCAGAACGTTCAGCGTCGCTTGTGCCCATATGGCCACTCCGAAAATTTTGAAACCACTTATAAACTGTTCTAATCGAAGGTGCACAGTCGCCATAATGTTTATCAAGCTTCTGTTCAGTCTCCTGAGGCGTTTTGTCTTTCATAAAGTAATGTTTAATCAACGAACGAAATTCTTTTTCGTCCATTTTTTTAAATCACTCGACTTTCTCGGTTCAAATTAATGCCAAACACATAGAAATACACCTATCTAGCTGAAACTTGGTATTTTTTGTTCCAAGAGATTCTACTAACTGAAAATACCCTCGATACGCACCAGCAGTGCCATCTCTCTCACTTTGCACGGACTTTTCAAACGACCCTCGTAGTAGTAAGCAGTTTTATTTGCATCGCGTTTTCGGATTTTTGCAAAGCTGTTACATCGTCAAACATTGCTCTTTTAGAATCTAACCTATATCTTTTATCTTTTATTATTCTACATTTTCGTCACACCCTGCATTCTCGCTCTCCATATTACCACCATTTTTCGTTTCTTGCACTCTCTTTCCATTGTCCTAAAAACCTACACATTTTTACATCTATCTTCTCTCTTATCAACCCTATTCATTTATCTTCTACTCCCCTCTTATACCTTTCCCCTTTACCCACTTCTCTATAGATGTTTTCGCTTCATTACATATTTCTTCCTTCTTCCTTTTTTACACGTAATCAGGTGCTCCATTGTTTCTCTTTCTCATTTACATATCCTACAAGTCCATTCCACTTCTCTTTTTTTCATCTCTCCCTATATTTCCACACCTTATCTTCGCCGATATCTCCTTATCCTTTCCTTCAATATCTTTTGCCACCCAATACTTCCACGGTGCTTCGTCGTTTTCTATTGTCGCATTGTATAAACTATTGTACGTCGATTTTTGAATCCGTTCTTTCTCTCTCTCTCTCTCTATGCTCTTATTTCTTTGTAAGTTTGTCAATCTCTTGTCGATCGAACTGTCTATTATGTTTATTTCTTTCCCCTCTTTCATCGTTTCTATTATTTCCTCAATTCCTAATTCCCTTGATACTTTCATAAATTCTTTTCCCCATTTCGAAGGCTTCCTGTTCGAGATTCCCCTTTTTTCCTCTCTCAGACAAATATTCGACCGTATATTACTTTCCATTCCTGTCACTAATTTTATATAACGAAACGCTCTTTCCCTAATTTTGAACTCGAATGTTGGTATTTCTAGCCCTGATCTCCACACGAATCTGGGAGTGCTTCTGTCGATTCCTAACGCCATTTTGCAATACCTATTTTGTACCACCTCAAACGGTGTTATATAATCGAAACCCCGTATCTCTACCCGGTAAAAAGCTCCTGGCTTAACAATCGATTTTAATAGATACAATGTTTCTTCCATCACATCCCTCCCGGCTTTTTTCCGTGCCCACACTGCCCGTGAGGCTTTTTGGGCTCTTCCCGCCATTTTTCTCTCATGCGCTTTCACTGCGTTTTAGTTGAAAACCAGTACCCTAAAAACTGGAATTCAATCAATACTTCTATCCTTTCTCCATTTATTTTCTACTCCTCTCCTTTTTTCAACCTTCCTCTATTCCTTAATATCAAAATTTTTGTTACTTTTTGGCATTTACCTTCATAGAATTGCTTTTCCCCCATTTTTCTGAATCTTTTAACATGCTGATGCGTAAGCTCCTTTCATTTTAAGCCATTTTCTCAACATCGTCCTCATATTTTAGCCAACATCTACCCGCCCCAATTGAAAAACCCTATATATACGCATATGTTTTTCAGCAAATGAAATATACATATATATTTTAACAGAATAGCATATATATATATTAGGTCTACAAATAAGTGTTCGGCCTGAGAATAAGAACAGATATATTGAACGTCCAAATGAAAAAAATTTCCCTCCTGGTGTGGTGTCATATAATACCAATCTAGTAGATTATTTTTCTGGACCAACAGCTTAACATAACCCCAAAATGTACATCGTGAGCAGAGTGAGCACAGTGAGCAAAGTGAGTTGAAATAACGCGCAAGAAGTGGTATAGAAGGCTCCGAAGTGGAAAATTCCACCCCGAGGATGGCGAGAGAGCAGGACGACCAAAAAATATTTAAGACGACGATTTGAAGCATTCGCTGGACGAAGATCCTTACCAAATGCATTCGAAGATTGCTACTACATTAGGAGTTACCCAACAAGAAATTTCCAGTCGTTCAAAGAAGCTCAGCATGATTCAAAACGGCCTTTCACATGCAAAGAACCTAGGCCGGTCATATTGCTGCATGACAATGCCAGGCCACACACGGCAAACAAGACCAGAGACCCTTTGGATTCGTTGAGCTGGGAAATTTTGTCGCATCCGGCATATTCGCCAGACTTGCCTCCAGCTGATTTTTCCTTGTTCCAATTGCTCCAACATTATTTGGCTGATAGCCACTTCAAAACGTTCGACGTACTAGAAAATTCCATTACTGATTTTACCGACTCAAAACCTCCATCTTTTTGCCGCCAAGGAGCTCGCAATCTGCTTAACAGGTGGGGGAAATGTGTGGCAGCAAACGTACATTACTTTCCTGATTGAAATCTACCTTGATTTAAAACAAGATTCATTATTTTCATTAAGACTGAGAACTTATTTGTACACCTAAGATATTTGTCGCCTAAATGCTCCCTACTTTCGTCTTACTAAACTCTGTTGATAAATTCCAGCGCCGCTGTGTGCAAGCCCGAATACCCATCACGTTTTTGCAGCCCTTACATCTATTTTACGCGAAGGAGCCTTTTCTCGTGTGCTCTTCGTCTCCAGACGCCATACGATCGTGTCAAACACCCTTCTGCAATGATTTACGTGTAAATCGCCAACGGTTGGGGATAAAGAGGAGGCAAAATGGCAGAGAGAGAGAAAGAGAGAGAGAGAGAGAAGAAAAAGGGGGAGTGCAAGTGAGGCGTGCTCTGCCCTTCGTTGCCTCGGATGCCTCATAGGTCCCTTGAAGGCACCCGTGGCGTTTCCTGCAACGCGGGTACGACACCATCCGGCTGCGATGGTCTCTTGCTCCTTGTATACATATAAAACTGCACGGTATATGCGTACAGCCCTAGCTGCGTCTATATAATATACGTAATACATGTAATAGCATCGTTCCTCATTCCTTCCTAGAGTCTCATGACTATATACACACTCACTTATGCATATGAATATATATATATATATATATATATATATATATATATATATATATATATATATATATATATATATATATATATATATATATATACATATATATATACACACACACACACATATATATATATATATATATATATATGTGTATATATATATATATATATATACACATACATATTTACACGAGCCACCGCTTTGGGGAAATACGACTTTACGGAGAAGGGTCCCACTGCTCTCTCGCGACAGAGACGATACTCGATTACCTTTCGAGCAGCGCACCGGTGTACTGCGAGTAATTCAGCTCTATACGTACTTTATTAAGTTCTCGCGAAAGCTCTCAAGTTTCCCACGATATACCTCGCGCGGTAAGAAGACAAAAAAGAAACGAAACCATAATTCACAACGATATGGTCGTACATCCGTTTTGCGTCTAAGCGCTTCGTTAAGTCCAAAATGTAAATGATACAAAGAACATCCCTCAAGTATGATCCTTCGATGTTGTTGAAACTTATATGAGTTATGAAGCATTGAAAACTACGTGAAACGTATTTCTTTTATCGGCGCAAAAACGGTTTTGAGGGGTGAAACCACCCCTCGAAGAAAGGCATGTCAAGGGGTAATATTCCAGTTTCACCCACACGCAGCCGACCGATCGCAATGACACAAAAACGAAAATTCTAATCTGAAGCGATTCGAACCGAAAGTTCACTGGAGAGTTATCGCAAAGAAATTAAGGGGCGAACCACCCTTATATTTCGCCTTTTTTCACCCCACACGTCAACGGATTGCACGAAAATGACCGAAATGGAGGTCATTTTAAAGAGGGAACAAAATTTACGTTGTTTTTTTGCGCATTCGTCAGACAGCAAGCTTAAGGGGGTACACCACCCCTTACATGAATTTAATCATCGCGATCGTATTTTCTGTATTTAAAATGTCCTCGCTGATTGAAAATACTCTTAAAACCTATAATTTAATGTTTTCTCATGCTTCAAATTTAATACACTTCTCGATCGACCCCCTCGAAATTCTATTTCATTCGCGGTTTCACCGACAGTTCAACCCGTTTCATCGAAACTGCTATAATTCCATCGGTAATATGAATTTCACGTTGAGTATACATGTATGTTTGAGTTGAACTTCAGGAGTGGTGTGCAGGGAGGGGGGGGGGGCGGGGGTAATAATGCGACGCGAGTTACATATTGTACCCCTCACTTATGAGACTCATATGTTCGAGTCTAGACGCTTTCGGTTCCGATTCGGAAGCTTTCATACAGAAGTAAACAACAGGGGAGAAGAAGTTGCTGATTCGTCCGAAGAAACAAAATCTCCCTCTTATCTCTCTAGGCCTCTCTCTCGTTTTATGCTTAGTCAAGGGTACCACTGGGACGGACCGTAAAAAGGTTATTTTTTTCGCTATGTTTTTTGTCTACCTTTTTATTTATTTCGGATGTGGGGAAAAGGTATGTTATTGGGCATACATTGAAGTTGGTTCGTGTACATTTTTATTTTAAAAAAGCACAACATTGTTGCGGCATAATAGAGTCTCTGTATAAAAATGTGGTTCAAAGTTCCACGATGACTTGACAATGGTTGGTCGGAAAAGCAAAAATAGAAAAGTGTAATAATCTGTATAAATGTGGTCGTCGTTGCAGACACTGTTACTAGCTAGGCTGATTTATCTTACCCTGCACCTTCGGCGCCCCCCCCCGTTCCCCTACCTACATTTTTTCCTGAGTTCCACTGTATCCTTACGGGTTTTTACGTATCACCCTTTCCAATAGAACGCTTTCCTATCACTCGCTACCCGCACTTTGCTCATCCAACCTAACGTTCCGTTGCGTCCACAGCCGTCTTAACCCTACCGGTACAAACGGCCCCATATTCTTCTGATTCTTTGCTGCACAGACGTTTTGCTCAATTATTTACAGCTAGGTCTCAGAAGTATCGGCCTACCGCCGACTGTTTGATGCGCCGGTGCATGGCTACGCGGTCACCTCTCCGAGTATTGGCCGTGCACAATACTGCTTGATTCGAAGCACCGCTGGCGCCGAATCCTAATCGCCCGGCCACCACTGTCGGTTTCTATATATATATATATATACACACACATATATATACTAGGTGCGCAACTAAGTTTCCGGGTTGCACACATGGATGGCGCTAGTGATACATGTAGTCGGCAAGCAGGTCTGAAAATGGGTGTCTTTATAGCTTGGACATCTGTTAAAGATGTTGAGTCCCAAATCGCAAATGATGATAAAATTCTGAAAATTTGGTATGTTTTTGTATAAAGTATTTCAGAGGTCGTGTAAAAATTTCACGACAATTAGGAAGCTCGTTATTGAACAATTAACATTCACAAATTAAATGTTGTTTTATGGAAACTGATGTAACTTTGCAGTAAGTTTTTTTTTGATCTCTCAATTTTATAATATCTACAATATACTGAAAGCAACGGAAACAAAACGAACTTTATTGATAAATTTTTTTTATTTCTTTTAAAAATTGTTCTTAACAAAATGTTAATTTTTTAATAACGAGCTTCCTAATCGTCGTGAAATTTTAACACGACCTCTTAAATACTTCATACAAAAGCATACCAAATTTTCAGAATTTTCTTATCATTTTTTATTTCAACCCTTAAGGAGGTTGAAGTAATGATGATAGAATTCTGAAAATTTGGTATGTTTTTACATGAAGTATTCAGGAGGTCGTGTAAAAATTTCATGACGATTAAGGAGCTATTTATTGAACAATTTACATTAACATGTTTCATAGGGACTCAACATCCTTAAGAATACCCAGTCGTAATATAAACAAATATAGCAACACAACGACCTTCTTTCTTCTAACCTCGAAAATGTCAAAGTTTATGCCAAATAAACAACATTTGCGGGAAGCGGGAAGCCACTTCCGAAATTTTGCTTTTGCGACAGAACAGAAAGAGTTTCCTGCATCGAATTGTTACTGGCGATGAAAAATGGATATATTTCGAGAATCCCAAACGCAGAAAACCGTGGCTTTTACCAGGCGAAGCGTCAACATCGACGGCACGGCCAAATCGGTTCGGAAAAAAAACAATGATCTGCGTTTGGTAGGACCAGAAAGGAATCGCGTGCTATGAGCTGCTGAAACCGAGCGAAACAGTCAATAGGCATCGCTGCCGACATCAACTAATCAATTTGAACCACGCATTACTCGAAAAACGGCCAGAATGGAACACGAGACAAGAACGTGTGATATTGCAGCACGACAACGCTCCGTGCCATTGCAATTCCATCGTCCAGGACAGCATAAAAACACTGAAATGGGATCTGCTACCGCACCCGCCGTATTCGCCAGACCTGGCCCCTCAGACTATCACTTGTTCCGGTCGATGGCACATGCCTTAGGTGTGCTACACTTGGCCAATTACGATGCAGTACAAAATTGGTTGGACGAATGGTTTCATTCCACAGACGCGTCTTTTTATCGTCGCGGTATTTATATATTGCCAGAGAGATGGCAAAAATGTGTAAA